>JAJKFI010000018.1:838290-865701 GCA_029204185.1 Lerista edwardsae | reverse complement strand
GTGTGTGTGTGTGTGTGTGTGTGTGTGTGTGTGTGTGTGTGTGTGTGGTGTATGCAACATTCTGCAACAAGTTCTTGTGGCTGAGCTGAAATTGTGTCCCTTTTTCTGTTGGGGGTGTAGGATGTAGGGTAGATTCTGGGTGTCTTGCATTGGGTCCTTTTGAATTCCTCTTTTCTGAGTATAGTATGGGAAAATGCTATCGCACACTATAGACAAGTAAAGTACATGTCTAAAAGTCACAGACCAATACCATCTAAATCCCCTCCTGCCAGACCAACAGAGCATGTGCTGTATCCTGGGGGCGGGGCAGTCTTGTAGGCCTCCTTAAGGTTTGTTCCCTTATCTTGTAGTAAGCTTTTACTTCCCTGATAGGTCTACTCAGATCTGTGCCAGCTTTTTTTGGCACAACTCTGAGCTGACCCAAGGTGGTGGTTTGAGCCAGGAAGGGGGATAGGATATCAGTGAAGCTAGTACCGCTGGTAACTGCTCTCAACACACCCCTTCCCTACCCTGATCCTGGCCCCGTTCTCCTTTCCACTTACTGACCTCCTACCTCCAGCTCCAACCAACTGGCACCAGGCCATCCAGTATCATCGGTTTTGTCTGTCCGCCACCACTTACCATTTCTGCTAGCGACCCAGTTGCATGCAACAGCATGTGGCATTTTGTGATGCTGGAAAGACCCCTGCGCTACCAGAGCATGAGTTTTGATGGCACAGCAGGCTGTCTGGATTGGGCCCTAAGTCTTCACCTCAAGCTCTTAGCCCCCTCCCTGGTATTTCCTCTACTTTTGTTTTTGGTAACATCGAACACAGTGTTATTCAAACTGTGGGTCAGGACCCACTTGGTGGGTCATGACATGATGTCAGGTGGGTCGTGGACAGCTGGGAGCAGCCATCTTGGAAACTGCAGACCTTACTCTTGCTATATTCCTTTTGTGAGTGTTAAGTTTGAATTTTCAAGTGAGTTTTTTAAAGTTTGTTTTTAGTTCATATGTTTAGCAGAGACATTTTATTAGACGGCAACCTGCCGTAGAGATGGAAAGCAAACCTATATGTTGGGATAGGGGTCTGCAACCAAAGGCATGTGGGTTAGCTCTGTCCCTAAGGGGTATTACCCCAGTTGCCATGCCTAGGGCAGATGAATGTGGAGCAATGTGGCATTGATACTTCCACATCTGCTACTTTGCAGTTAGAACCCTGGGCCAGAACCCTCCTCCTCCTCCTGACTCCATTTTCAATTTGGCACTCCAAGAAATTTAGTTGGTGGCAATGGCAGCTAAAAGGATTGGAGTTGAACCTGGGTAAACCCTACCCATTAACCCTGGTAAATGGCCTTCCCAGGTGGCTAGCCTTTGTTCCAGGGACTAGTAGCAATATTATTGATTGCTATGAAAAGTTGAAGGAGATAAAAATGGCTAAATACTGCTGCCATTTGAAGTGCTGTGTACATGCTATGTAATAAGAATGGGACTTTTTTGTAGCCTAAATTTCCTTTTATTTTGATCTGCCACTCTATTACCATATCTTATGAAATGGGATGTACGGTATATTAACTCTTGATCCTGGTGGTGGGTTGAATAACTATAATGCTGCGCATTAGGTGTGTGTAAACTGCAAAGAGCTTTTAGGAAACCCAAGCAATTTGCTCTACAGCTATTTTGATAAATGATTAACAAGACAGGAATGTTTGACCTTAGTTTGTTTCCAGTGTGGGGTGTGTGTGTGTGTCAATTTAAGTCGAGGTGTGTTGAGCCGAAACGGTGCTCTTAAGAGATCTTCAGAAATGAGAACGGAGTTGTCAATGTGGATATGAAAACATGGCTGTTTTGGAGCAATACTGGCTGCATGAAACAATACTTGAAAATGTATTCTGTGTATGTTGGTATTATTATAGTTCCTTGGACATTCAAGTGAGAGCATCACATTTCCTTGTGTAAGAGAGAGGAAGGATGGTTGAAGAATGTGCTAGGAACTTTGAGTTCTAAAGCTGATGTTCAACTCAGCTGATGGATGTTGGTGACTCGCTGATCCTGTTTAACTTTCCATTTTCCTCTGTCTCCAGTTTCCTTATTTGTGATCTGGGGGCAGTAATATTTATGTCAAAGAGGTTGGTATGTCAGAACAAATTCCTGTAAAGTGATTCAGGGCGAGATGATTTTTAAAAAAATATTTCTATAAATATATTCAAAGATTAAGTGGTACTCTCCAAATGAAATGGAAAGAGTTGAAAAGCAGTGACTCTTGAGGAAGAGGATGGCATTGCACACATTTCTATCATTCTATGCCTTCTGACTTGTTTATTTTGATTTCCAAATAATTCAAAACACTGGCTCGTGCATGAACATATAATTTTAGCCTGCTTGCTGAGGCTAAGCCCCTCAAAGAGTGGTTTCTTTGTGTCTGTGGCAGTCCAAGTGCACACAACATGGCATGTAGTGAATTCTGTATCAGTGCAGAGACTTGCATTTAGTGGTGTGTCCACAGTGGAAAGGCACTCCCTGCGTTCTAGATGTGCATGATATCTTCTCCCCAGGATTGAACTTAGGAGAAACCTATTTTTCTGATTTGTAGCAGAGGCATGGTTGGCAGACTCTCGTGTCAATCAGAAAGGTATTCTTTTTTCTCACCAAACAGATTTAAACAGCACCGATTGGCCTGCACCTATATCGTTCACAAGCCTCATACCCTATCCTCTTCTTGGAAATGTAATTGATTTATTTTAAAGAAGGAAAATAGGCTCCAAATAAGAATAATTGTATGGGGGCTTATATAATAAAAGCAGACTGCCTGTCTGCAACGTTTGGGGTGGAAAAGAGAAACAATCCAAATTCGATTCAGAACCAGATATGTGTGTCCTTTCAGGAATAAAGGTGGGAGGGTGTTTCGAGTGCTTGGGGGGGAAAAAAGGAAAAAAGAAAGAACAGCTGCCCAAAATGATATATTTACTGACATTCCCAACATGTTTCAAATAATTATTTTGGGAACATATAACAACACATAAAACATATTATACTACTTTAAAACTCAACATGGATAGGAGAAGGGTGCAGGCCCCAAACAAACACCCTTCATTTATACGCTAGGTTAATATAAATACATATTTATTCTTGGGTAGCCCAATCCTAAGCTTCCCAATACCCAGAAAACAGCGGTGCCGAAATGGCAACCTCTATATCCTTTGGGCACAAGGAAGCCACTGGAGGTCTCCTTGGGAGAAGGGAACATTTTCCCCTTGCCCCAAGTAAATGCCCACCTCTACATTGGGGCTTCTTGAGTCTGTTCCTACACAATTGTGGGCACAAACTTGAACAGCCCCATGTCTATCTTCCCAGCCCAACATGGGGGATAGGATCTGCTGGTTCCTTCCCCCATTCTGCATTTCCCTCTACCCTGGAAACCTCCCCGCCCTCCCATCACCTCCCACACAAGATACTTACCTTTTTGCCGCTGGCAGCCGGGCATCTTCTTTGGCAGTGTTGACAGGGCAGTGCAGGCCTCCCCACAGGCACTGTTTGCTCTCCAGGTGCCACAAACATGCTTTATGGCATATTTGTGACACCCAGCACCAACGCCGGTTAGGTTCCGGCCCCTATAGAGCAGTTCACTGCATATACTTGAAACGACTAAAGCAGGGATTCCCAAATATCTTACCTTGACTCCCCTCTGTGTCATCCATGGTGGATCCTGCTGAGGCCAGGAAGCTGCAGAGGAAAATGGTGCTTAACCCACTTTATCGGCCCTGTCATGCCGTGGTTCTCAAACTGAGTGTCCGCACCCTGTGGATTGTGTCTCATGTTTTAGACTAGGAAGCAGCCCGATGCGGCCAGTGAAGCGGGCTGTGTGCTATTTGACTCTACAGGACCATGACCCACCAAAAATTGGGTCGTGACTCATGACCCACCAGTGGGTCATGTCCCACAGTGTGGGAAGTGCTGAACTAAATCATATATAGGAGAATCAACACTGCTGCATCTCTCACTGTGGCTGGAAAAACTCACTAACAAGCAATACTCCTGAAAAGTATCCTTTCAGTAATTAGGTAAGACAGTTGTCAAACTTGGTACTTGCCACTTAGAAGTCTCCAAATTGATGTAGTGTAATTGTTTAAATGAAGGTAGCTCTGAGTGGAAAATTTGCAATAGGAGCGCCCCACGTAGGGTTTATAGATGCCCTGGACAGATGTGCAGTACCACTCTATCAGTTCAGGTACAGGCAGTGTAATAGTGGGGTGCTCCAGCGAAGATGGATGCAGCTCTGTACATTTATGTGGAGATGTGAGGAGCAAAGGAAAAGCAGTGGCAGTGACGGCCTCTTTGTGTGCTTCATGCTGCAGTACTACCCAGGTGTGCAGCAGCGGCATAGCTGGAAGGTGCGCTGCCCTGCCTCCCCAGCCCTCACCACACATTGGAACGTGTGCTGTGCATGGCCTTGCTCGGACCTCAAAATCCCCTCTGAATGTGACTGCAGTGCAGCTCTGGTTACATTTGGGGGTGACTGTGAGTGAGGGAGGAAGGCCCCGGGTGACCACAGCAGGGGTGGCATTGACACCCCCCACAGAGTGCTGCCCATGGTCCTGTGACCTCTATGACTCAACTACGCAAGTGGTGCACAGAGAGGCAATTAAGAGGAATGGCCTCTGCATTCATTGACTGTATTGCAGCTTGAGGCATGCAGAGAAGAAACTGTGTTCAGAGGTGGCACAAGCAACAGCAAATAGTTGAATCCGCTGACTGACCAGGGAAAAAGGTGATGCATCAAGGAAAAGTGATGGTCGGGATGGTGAAAGTGGGTTTATCTGTCACCTGCCCTCTTGCTTGTTTACCTCCCTTAATTCAATAAATCTGCATGTATTGATTCAATAAATCTGCATTGAAAGGGGTAGCCAAGAAAGAGCCTTCAATTCAGTATGCCCCTCCCACCTTCAATGGTTCAAAAGACTATTTAAACTATGCAGGGGTGATAAATGAATGGAGAACGTCCCTTTGTCTGCCAAATCAGTCTGTTTTTGCAACTTTCCCTTTTTAGAAAAGCTAGGGAATTTTATTCTGCTGTACAGTACTGTATAACTCTGATGTGGCTTGCGAAAAACAGAGTGGGAAATCAATCAAAGAGTATTTATATACCGCTTTTCAACAAGAAGTTCACAAAGCGGTTTACAGGCAAAAAATAAAGTTAAATGGCTCCCTGTCCTCAAAGGGCTCACAATCTAAAAAAACGCAGAACACCAGCAGCAGCAGCCACTGGAAAAGAGCCTGTGCTGGGGTGAAGAGGGACAATTGCTTTCTTCCTGCTAAATATAAGAGGAACACCACTTGAAAAAGTGCCGCTTGCCCAATTAGCAGGGGTGATTGGAGGGATGATTAAATTGGAGGAAAATTCTCCTGTGCACTTCCTGTTGCTTGAAACTCTCTTATGTGTCAAAGAAAATTGAAGGTAAAAACATTCCATTACAATTGGGGAACAGTCACTGGATATAAAACTGAGTTTAGTGAATCTTTTCGGCATCATTTTGTATGGTGAATTCAGGGACTGCTTCAGTAAAGCAAATTGAAGTTCCGTGCGGCACAAGCTTTTAGAGGGTGGTATCTGAGTGGCCTTTGTCACCCCTGCAGTTGCCAGAGCAGCCTTTCCTGGGCAAGGGAGGCAGAATCATCTGGTCAAGAACGTCCTCCTATAATTTGTCATGTGAAGGGATTATGTGTCAAGATCAGCTTCATCCTCCCTGTGGGAGGACAAGGACTTATTGCTTGCCCTGATGGGAGGCATTTGTGCTGGCACAGAGCCAGGAGTTTGGGAGCTGGGCTACTCTTGCCCCTGAATTATTTGACTCATTTACACTTGCAGTCTTTTTCGTTTTCTGCATTCTTGTTGTTTTTTCTGTTCAAGTTGCATGTCGCCTCCGATGATGATGATGATGATGATGATAGTATCATTACTAATATTAATGATATTATACTAGTTGATACTAGTTATAGCTAGTACTAGTAATAATGATAAACAACTAGTGATACAAATTCTAAGTATGGACATAATGGTGACATTTGAGATATTATATAGACCTGTTGAGTGTGAAAAAGCACTTTGCATGTATTATTTCAATGTAGTCCATCACCACCATTCCACTAGGTGTGTAGTTTAGCTTAGTGGTATAAGGCAGCTGTTTTGCACAACTTGTAGCAACATCCCAAAAATCTTGTCCATTCAAGGTTCCACCTGGAACATGTCCTAATTTTGTGTGAGGCGAGAGACTTGAAGCTGACACATTGTTGTGAAGTCCATAGATGGCAGGGCTATGGAGGCAGAAGTTTGCTTCTGCGCATGATGCACAGGTCTCACCACGTGGCCAGTAATGTAGTGATATCATTTCAACACTTGTATGTGAAAGCAAAAACTGATGTTTTCTCAGAGTGTATCCTGAGCACACCCGAGTGCAATGTCAGGGTGGCATTAAAACAAAACTAATTCTTCAGGTATAACCATATTGACCCAACAAACTGCAACTTAGTGTTGAAGAGAGGTATATAAATACTTTTGATTGATTAATTGATTTTACTGCAGAGTGAGACCTCTCCCCTCCCGTCTTCACTCTCCAAAGAACACACAAAGTTCACAAAGCAGTTTACAAGCAAATAATACACTGTGCTGAGGTGAATAGGGACAATTGCTCTCCCCCTGCTAAATATAAGAGGAACACCACTTGAAAAAGTGCCTGTTGCCCAGTTAGCAGGGGTAAGATTGGTCTCCATCTACTGCCTCTGTGCTTGTCTATACTCCGCCAATGATGAACAGTCACTCAAGCTGGGAAGTTTGTTCTCCAGATGGCCATGACCTAAGGCTGTGGTCCCCAAACTTTTTAGCATCGGGACTCCTAAAACAGTTGCACTTTTGCCAGCCACTCAAGCCTCTGTGGCTATAATGGTGATTGGGCAGCAGTGCTCTCCCCACCCCCGCCCGCTCCAAGTACCAAGTTGTATCACCCTTGGTGCACATAGCCTAACCAATTCTGTCAGTTTTACTAACCACCAAAAATGGGGTTATGACACACTGGTAGGCCCTCGCCCACAGTTTTGGAACCGCTGACCTAAGGAACCGTGCATCATTTTTATAGTTTCTTGCCCTTCAAGTTGTTAAGATAAGCCTTAAAAGAAAAAAGCAACCCCTGAATGATGCCTTTCCTTGTCAGCAGTGAAAACTGCAAGGAAATCTGTGGTTGTGGACATGGTTCCTTGCGGCACATGAACGTGACTCACTTGGATCTTGACCAAAGTCTGTAACTGTTTTTCTTTCAGAATTATGTAGACTAGAATAGTGCTTTGACACGCTCAGTTGTGATAATTGCACATTCAGTTGCCGTGCTATTGTTTGTTTTTGTAAGTGAGACATCATGCTCAGTTTGAAAACAGCATAAAAATTCAGTCGCTATCACAGTGTCACTTTAACTTGTTTAACTAAACAGTAGCAAAAAATAGTCTGGTCTGTCTCTGAATATTTTCACCCTGTATTATGAGCATCCTGATCCATCGGCAGCAGAATCGCTTTGTGTATTTGGGAGCGAGAGTGAGAGAGTTCCTGGTGCATGTTTCTGGACCAGCACAGTCAGTAACCAGATTTGGGAGTGTGTGTGTGTGGGGGGGGGGAATAAACAGCATGACAAATTAATCTCTTGGCATTCTATAAAAGGAAATGGCAAAACTCTGATTCAGGATCCTCATTAGAATGATTTTTCATGCTTGTTTATAAGAAAATGTGAAAGGTGGTAGGTTTATGTTACTGTTGCATTTAAGTGCTTACATTTAAATGTGTTTGTTAAATCCCTTGGAGCAGAGGGACTGTGTTATGTACAAGGAACATAGTTCAGCTGTTGGGAAGTTTTGTTTCTTAGACTGTATTATTGGCAATAGAGTTCTAGGGGTTTGGAGGCAAAATTACAGGGTTAGTGGGTTTTTTTTTTTTAAAAAATAAAATAAAAGGGACTGCAGCTCCTGGAGAGGTGTGAGGAAACTCTTGTCATCCACCACCTCCTTCTCTGCTTTTTTAAAGTGGGGGAGGAGGGGGCGGGCGGGCAGGGGAAAACCGCTGAGCTTTGGAGGGGCGGGGGGGGGAAGGCCTTTTCCCGCCGCTCCAAGATAGAAATAAGCGCAACCTGGGGGCGCAACCCCAGGGCACCAAGCGGGAGGGGAGTCTGGCAGTGATTCCCCCCAGCTTGGCGCCTGGGGAATTTCCCCCCTTGCCCAGTGTATGTGGCCTCCTTCAGCGCCTTGGTAGCATCCCCTCCCTCTCTTACCCCTCAAAGACCGTCCCTTTCCCTGTACTGTTCCTCACCTTCTGAGGCCTCCTTCCATCTTTCCCTCCCAGCACCTTGGCAGAAGCAGTGCTGCTGAAAGGCCAACATTGGAAGAGACTAATTATCACCAGATGATGAGCTCTATGGGCCTTTTGTTTGACACCCCGGCGTAGTATCCTTACTGCCAGTAGTGCCGACTCTGTGGGTGCAGAGGTGCTGTCGCTCCCCCACTTACTGCATTAATGTTTTTGAAGTTGTAAACTGTCTTGAACGCTTATGTGGAAAAGGTGGTTGTAAATAAACAGTGAACCCAGAAATCCAATACTTTCACAGTTGTCTTCCTAATCTTTCAGATGTAGTTGTGCAACACACACACACACACACACACACACACACACACGTCGGGTAGCATAAAGCCCTTATTTTGTTGCAAACTAATGTTTAAATTTTTTGATTATATGGCAACCAATTAGTATGCACTCTCCTTGAGGACATGCTTAAATTACAACATGGGAAAGTTGACTTAAATGAGTTTTTCAAACTGGCCTTTCCTCCTTGGTGATTTAAATTGCTAATTTAAACTTGCCTTATCTGTTCCACCTTAATTATAAATGAAATTGAATAGTAATTTGAGCACCTAAAGATTAGTTAAAGATATTCTGGTACTAGGTTTCCAGTATTTTTAGGGACATAGTTTGTTACCTTGGCTATGTAGCAGAGAGCAGATTTTATTGCATTTGAGGGCTCACTGAAGACACCTAACCTCTGGTGAATTGGTCTTGTTGCGTGATCCTGTTAGATGAGGAACACTCTGTCAGAGCAAGTCTCACAAAGTCCACGCCTTTGAGCCTCCTTGTAACCAAGTCCAAACCAAGATTGCTAATCTGTTGTACACAGTTCTTGCTTTCAAATAGTGGAGGTTAATGGCAGGAAATCAGAGCCATGATTCAAGGGTCCTGAGGAATGCCAAAAGTTGCAAAAAAATTAGGAATTGTTCCTTGAGTTTCAGTCTGTTAAGATATCAATTGGTGGGCAGGACAACCAGTTGACTCGGTGAACAGGCACTTAGGGCTGGTTCATGATGGATTTCATATGACCACTGACAGTTACTGTGCTTTGAGAATCATTTTGTGGCAATGCTTATTTTTCAAACTATATATATTTTTTTTCTACAGAATTATGGCCTTGAAACAGACAACATGAAGAACTTGGTTCTCAAGTTACGAGCTTCTTCCAACAATCTGCAAAACTACATCGGTAGCCGGAGGAAAAGTTCAAATTATGGTGGAAATACCTCACGCAAGCCCCCTAATGAATTCCTTACCTCAGTGGTCGAACTAATTGGTGCTGCTAAGGCCTTGTTGACGTGGCTAGACAGGTAAGATGTAGTATGCTTTCAAGAAACAAAGCAAAAAGAAAAGCTAGGATCTATGTTTAGGATCTGTATTTTCTGTGATTTCCCCCTTTTTGACAAGAAGGGGAGATCATAAACCAGTGCATACACTTCTCCTTGCTTGCCTTGTTCCTTTCACTACTGATGTACATCTTGTGCTTTAAAGTGCGTCCTCATATGCTCCTCTAAAGGTGCATCATGTACAAAGTGTGTCACTTCAACAGTCATTCTTGACTCAAATTACTTCAAAACAAAACATGGTCAGTTTGTGATCAAATTTTCTATTTCCTTGTTGTTTGTTATAAAAGAATGCCACGACCCCAATATATAATAAATAAAGTACGAGACTGGGGGGCTCCCCTCTCCCTAGTGATGCTCTAGTCTAGTGGTCTTCAATCTTTTTTCATTACTGCAAATTGCTGTGATGCTGCAGCTGAGACTTCATGACCCCATTGGAGTCCTGACCCCAGTTGAAGGACACTGTTATAAGAGATCAGAGGGTGAGGAATGCACGCACGCACTCCATTCATTTGCTGGCCAAAGCACTCAGTATTTTGTGATGGCAGCTGCAGTTGAAACTGACACTTATTGGAGAGACAGTACCTCAATTGGGACTGTATTTCAGGTTGGGAGAGAATCATAATTCTCTTGCACTCTGTGAGCTGTCCTAACAACCCTGCTTGTATGACATGAGGAAGTGATGGCGAACCTTTTGGGCTCCACGTGTCAAAACTTCGGAAAATGCTTAACTTGACTCTGCTGGTGTGTCAAACCCCCCCCCCCCAACAAAAGTGAAACAATTCTTGATATTCATTTATTTAAACAAAAAATGCAGCCCAATCGTATGTGGTGCTATCAGTGGTGTCATCCTGGCGGAACGGCCCGATACGCCGTTCCGCCAGTTCGGTGGACGGGCCCGGGCCGCGCCGCCTTTCCCGAGGATGGGCGAGCTGCTCCTGGGCCCGCCCGCCCTCCCTTGCGTCCTGAATTGCTCTGAAATGGAGCTATTTGAGGCGCAGGAAGGCGTAGCTGCCCTCCGCCATAGGGGTGGACGGCTGTCAATCATCCGGGCATTCCGGTTCCTGGCGCGCCCAGATGACGTCTCTGGGTGCTATGTATTATATAAAGAAACAACACATAATTACAAGAATGAAAAATGAGTTAAATAAACTTAGTTTTTGTCAGGTATTGGTGAACGCTGGTGTGTCTCGCCAAACACTGTGCTGTGTCACCTTTGACACGCATGTCATAGGTTCGCCATCACTGACATAAGGTATGTAGGAAACACGAAGTCTGCTTGAGGTTGTGGAAATCCCAGGATGAAGTTGCTTCCCCAAGGCTGTCTTTGTTCCTAACTAGGAATTAGATGTGATCGTTTATGGCTTCCTTCCTTTCTTCCATCCATCACAAACCTCCTTTTCCTACTCTTCGTTGTTGAACACCAGTTGGATCCCTTACTCATTTTTCAGGCTATTATGGGTTGTGGCCCATGTTGGTTTGCTTCCCCCTTATTTGACCCCCTGAAATTGTTAGGCAGAGATCTTCTCAGTTGTTCCCCAAAGCTGCTGCCTTGACAGAAAGCCGTAATTATAGTTTTAAGTGTTGAGGTAAGCTGGTGTTCTTTGCAGAACAATGTTAAAAAGGTTAGCTGTTAATTATTGGGTTTCCCTTGCATTGGACAAAAGTAAACCAGGATAGAGCACTTACGTTTTATTAGAGGATTTCATGTGGGAATAAGGACATCTTCTTAAACATAGTTTGTTTTTTTGCTAGATAAGATTGGCCAGTCAAATTACCCAGAGTAACTTGAAGGAGAAAGTTTTTGGAGGGATTTTGTTCTTTGCTAACAATTAGTGTAATTGCCTGCTGATCAGTATTTTAAGCGAACTGTATTGCCACTTCTTGAGCCTTTATGAATGACCATTGGAGTTGACATTTGGGCTAGGCAAACACTGTGGGTTTTTGTAATAAGTTACATTTTATCCCTTGAATTCTTTGCCAAGAGATAAGTGTTGTTTTTGTCTCTAGACTCGCAAAGTGCTCCTCAGTGTTTACTTTTTCCCACAAGTCAATGAAAGCCATTTGCTTCTCTGTGAGAAAGTGAGCAGGGCATGTCAGGGAAATAAGGACAAACCAGGCTTTGCTACCCCTGCCATTGGGGCCAGCAGTGCCTGAACGGAGTCAGATTTGGGTGCGACCTCTCCTTACATTCTTTTATCATAAATACGTGAGTGTGGGTGGGAACACCGAAGGGCCACATAAGTCAGAAGAGTTGTCTCTTCTTTCTGCACGATTTGTACTGTGTTATGTGTGCAATATGCAGTCGAGCAAGTGCCACACCATCCAACATAACCAAGCAAAACGTGCTATGCTACAGTATACAATACCAGCAAAGGGTCTGCCAAATGGTCATAAAGATGAACTTCATCATCCTTATAGAGTAAAGAGTAAACCAGCAATTGCCAAACCCTCTTTATTTACTGCACTTTTATAGAGATTTGACTTAGAGTGCAATCCTAACCTGGAGTGAGGCCGGCACAGTTAGGCCAGCAAAGTTTGGCCAGCACAAGGGCAACCGTAAAGTATGTTTGGACCACTCTCTGAGAAAGGCCAGCACATAGATGTGTGCCATCCTCCACGACTCCAAGAGTGGTCCAAACACACTTTATGGTGACCCTTGTGCCAGCCAAATTTTGCTGGCTTAACTGTGCCAGACTAACTCCAGGTTAGGATTGCACCCTTAATGTGTGTCCCAGCCTGCATCTGGAGGACCTCATTGAACTGACCGGGCGAGTCTTCTGGTCATATTGGGGAGATGGTCTGAGGCGCGGGGAAGCAGCCTATGTATGTATTAATTATTTACCTGTGGCCTCTGTCTTTCATCTTAATTTACCACAAGGTAGCTAACAAAAACGTACTCAAACCAGCTCAATAAAATAAACAGGCCCAAAGTAACCATTAAAGCAAGGCGAACGTTCGCTCTTTCATTAGGGTGAGTTGGTTGTTAGGCTGCCTTTCGCAAGCTTGATGCTGTGTAGTTAATAGGCCTGTCAGGAGGGTGAAGATGGATGGAAGAACTGCTGATGACACCCCGTGTTGACAGTTCCCGCCTCTGGACGCCTTGTAATGGTTTCCCTCCTATTCCTCCAGTCCTAGGAACAAGAGTCATTTGCAAGGGCTTGCTCCTAGATGAATAGTTCTGTAAACAGCTTGAGACTTCTGTATGTTATATTCTGTTTTAATCCTTTTAAAGTAGTTTTGCTGTCTGCTTCCACTGGCAGGTGTCGACAGCAAGTGGAGTGCAAGTGTTACGCCTGTTTGTGAAACAGTGCAGGTGCCAATATGCATGACTTGGGTTTAAAACAAATTAAACCTGACTTTAAAAAAATGTGGGTGTGCTTCCATTTGTGTTTTCATGTTTACACAATTGGCTGCATGTATGCTCACATGTGCCCTGCAACAGCTAGGACCAGGACTCCACTCATCTACACTCTAGATCAGCAGTAATGATCACTCTCTTCCCCCTCCAAAGTTTTCTTGTGAGTTGCAGGGAACATGGAGAAGGATTGGTTTCTTCCTTCACACATGTTTGGCAGAGGTATCTTGCGAGGGCTTCTGCCTTGGGCAAGCATGAGGTGAAGTGATGTAGATCGTGCCCTTCTCCTTCTCCACTGCCATGTGCTGAAGAGGAGTCAGTAGCAACCACAAAAAAAGCGGGCTGCTAGTAAGCCAAGTCAAAATCGGTCGACACCTGGTTGAGACGTGAGCATAGACTTGTGAGCATCCATGAAAGATTTGGTGACGACCAAGTATGGAAATACATGATCGGCCTGTGATTACGGTACTGATAATGATGACTGTGCTAATGACTACAGGCATGCCTCAGTATCCGCTGGGGTGCTGTTCTGGACCCCACTGTGGATACCTGAAACCATGGATACTGCTTTTAAAAAATAGAGGAACATCAGTGGTTTTGCTGGAACAAGGTAAAAAAAAAAAGAGATTTGTTTACTTATCTTTTTAGTGGGCATCCCAGTATCCATGGTTTCAGTGGATAACTGAAACCATGGATACTGAATCAGTAGATACTGGGGCATGCCTGTACAGTTGTGTGGTCTCTTCTTCAAGCCATTCCTTATCTTGCCACAGGACTCCATTTACTGGGATAGCTGACTTCTCCGCAACAAAGAACAAAATCATTCAGCTCTGCTTGGAACTCACTACCACTGTCCAGAAGGTTGGTTGATGTTGAGCATCTCTTCCCCTCCCCCCACTTCTGTTCTTGTTTCTTTTATTATTATTTTTTTCAAAAAAGATGGGTGTGGGGAAGTAATTGCATACTAATTGTATGTCGCTTGGTAACAGAAGCACATTGGAGTCTTGGGGATTTTAAGATATAATTATAGCAATGAGGCGCGTACAAGTTGTTGACAGGTTTTGTCGTTTACCTCTCCTACAGTTGGGTTTTTGTTTTTGTTTTATTTTGCTATTAAACGCAGAGGTGTTTTGGTTTGGAGCAGGGAGTGGAATTGTGTGGTTAGTCTGCTATACTTCTCTGAACCATGAAACCCCACACTCAGAGCACAAACATAACCTGGAGTTAGGCCAACAAAGTTTGGCCAGCACAAGGGACACCGTCAAGTGTGTTTGGACCACTCTCGGAGTCAGAGAGGCCAGCACACAGATGTGCCCCATCCTCTCTGACTCTGAGAGTGGTCCAAACGCACTTTATGGTGGCTCTTGTGCCGGCCAAACTTTGCTGACCTTACTGTGCCAGCCTAACTCCAGGTTAGGATTGCGCCCAGATAGCTCTTAGGCTTGCGTAGGATGGTCATTGACTGGACTCTAAAAGTTTGAGTTACATGTCAGTATTGTTCATCTTCATTATTTAGGGGTTTCTCCCTGCCTTATTTACCAGTGAGAAGGCCATTTTAAGATGCACCCCCTTTTTTATTAGGAGTCATGACATATGTCAATGCCCTGGGGTGGTATGGTTAGCTTAATCGTTTTCTGGCATTGCAGCGTTTGTGGGGCTTCTTAATGAGAATTTCATGACGCAGACTGTGTTTTCCCATATTGTTTTGGATAAATGTTTACAGGCTTGCTTACATTTTAAGCTAGACTGTCAGTGTGCCTAGGCATGTCTTCAAAAGTAGAGAAAACAGAGCAATCTTCCTAAATGAGCTTGTTTTAGTTCAACGTCTTCTATACTATGGCTAAGTAAATATTACTCTGTTTACTTTTATACTTTGTCTGCTTAAATTATTTCAGTAGCTTATTTGGCGTGTTTTCAAATGGTGCTTTTTTTTAAAAAGCGGCACCCCCATAACTACTTTAATATATGAATACATTCAAATTTTTGGTGGCTGGAAGTGTGAAAACTTTTGTGCAGAAGACTATATTAGGATTAACATTAGGCAGGATCTTTTCACACACATGAGTGCGCACCTCCCCCCCCCCAAGTGAAACAATGCTGAGGGCCCTCCAGAACAGCATGGGATGTGGTACAGGATGTTGCTAAAGGAGAGGAGAAAATGGGCAGAAATTGAATTCCCCCCCCCTTCTGGGAAGGGGGCTTTCTAGATTTAGGTGGCTCATTTCTTGATCAGTGTTAAAAGTGTTTCATTTAGGTGTAATCTGTATCTCTTACTTCACCAGTCTGCAGTGTCAAAGTATCATGGTTCTCCTGGTAATAGAATATTTGCTTTTTTTATTATTATTTTAAGGACTGTACTGTAGCTGAAATGGAAGATAAAGTTCTCAATGTAGTAAGTATAAAATTTTGTTATCCTTTTTCTGCTCAGAGCTTTGTTTTCCCTCAAAAATGTCACAATTGGCGGGCCTCTGCTTTGGCGACAACACTGGCTGCCAATTGGTTTCTAGGCTGAATTCAAAGTGCTAGCTTTGACTTTTAAAGTCCTTTGATCCAAAGTATTTGAAGAACCACCTGCTGTCATATAATCCTACCCATCCTTCTAGGTCATGGGGGGCCCTTCTGACTGTGCCACCACCAGGAGAGGTGAGGGGAGAGGCAGCTAGGAATAGGGCCTTCTTGGTGGTGGCTCCCCGTTATGGAATTCCCTTCCCCTGGAATTAAGAATGGCTCCATCTCTTGAGACCTTTTGGTGAGGCCTCAAGACCTTTCTTTTCTGGAAGGCATTTGAATGAGTGGTTGGCTGGCGTTTTTTAATGAAATAGTTTTTAATGTTTATGATCCTGGCTTTGTTTTAATCTGTTTTATTTCTAAACGTCTTATTGTAAGCCACCTTGAGTCCCCTTCATTGTGGGAAAAGGCAGGGTATAAATCTACTAAATAAAAAAATTGAGTGCAGCTTTGCATGTTGTGGCATTTGGAAGAATGGGAGGCCTTGGTGCTTCCTGCAGCCCTGTTTTCCCACTCTTCTCTCTTAGAAAAAATGGATCATCTGCATCTCTCATAATGGAGAGAAGTACAACCTCCCTTTTGAATGATCCAAAGAAGTGTGGTGTACAGGAATTATCAGACACATGCAACCACTTGCAACGTGAAACACAGAATGAGTGGAGCGATTTTCTTGGTGTCACCTATATACACCTGTGTGGTGTAACCAAAGCTAACTAGCAATCCAGTACAGTAACTTACTGCTAAAGTAAAATAAAGCACTCTTTCTTTCTTGCATAAGGAGTCTGTGAGTGCAATCCTAACTTGGAGTTAGGCCGGCACAGTTAGGCCAGCAACGTTTTGCTTAAGGGCCACCATAAAGTGCATTTGGACCACTCTTGGAGTCAGTGAAGATGGCGCATGTCCATGTCTCCAAGAGTAGTCCAAACATACTTTACGGTGTCCTTGTTGCCAGTCAAACTTTGCTGGCCTAACTGTGCCAGCCGAACTCCAGGTTAGGAATGCACCCTGTGTTAGTTCCTCCAGTGGCATTGTGCAGCCACGTCTTTGAATTCTTCCTCTAAATTAAGAACACAAATTCTGGACACACAAGTATCGGGGAACGTGCGCTCCCACAACATGAACAGTAAAGCTATTTCCAGTAGAGCAAACATCCCCTGCCCTTATAAAAGACCCACACTATTTATGACGGTACAAAAGAGTCTGCTTCAAATTATACTTGGATTGAAAAAGGAGTTTTCCAAATATTTTTGCAGCAGTCCCGTGACCGAGGGATGCAGTGACATGCTTTTTATATTTTTGTAATGGTTAATCATCGCTTCCTGCTTTTGACATGAGTCAGGCTGTGCTCTTTGATAAGGCCTTCCGCCTGCTGATAGATGCTTAGGAATTCACAATACCTAAAAATACACTCCTACCCACCCCCAACCAAACAGAACAATTAACAGTATTCCTTTTTTTTTTCCTTTTCATTTTTCCGTACCTCCCTTCTGTGTATATATTGTGGTAGTTTGCATGCTTTTATTTTTGCTCAAGCATTGTTTTGAGGTTTGAAAGTTGGAATTCTTTTTATAGGGATGGGTGGATGCCTGCTTGCTGATAGCACATTTTGCTAAGTATTATGCATACTGAATCGGCAAACTAGTCCACTTTTTGCCTGCTCTTCTTGTTTGTTGTTAGCTGCCTGGGGCACCATTTTGATATGGTGGAAAGTTGGGAGACAAAATGCTTTTAATAACTAGACACTCTTTCTGGCAGGCCCATTCTCAGGCTTCAGCAACAGGGAGGGGTCTTCCACAGCCCTTCGTCCTTGTCAAAGAAAGATGTCAAATATCAGGGTTTTCAGCTGGGATCTTACATATGCAGTGTGTATGCTTAACCACCGAGTTGAGCAATATATGCAAAATCCATATCCAGGGGTTTACAATGAGTCTTATTCCCTAGTATATAAAGGTTCCTTCTTCAACCTTTTTTCATGCCACGACCCCAATAAATCAATAAGGTATGAAGCTGGAGATCCCACCCAGGACCCTATCTATCCACCCTGTCACTGCCCACTCCCAGCACAGTTTACAAACTAAATATTCTTATTAGATAGAAAAGAAAAAGCTACTATGAAACCTGGCACTAGTGAAAGCTATTTTAGCACTATTTTTAAGAACCTGAGCAGGACTGGGACACCCTCTCCTGGTACCTGAAGGACTACACCAAATGCCTCCCTCTTTAGCTGGTGGTGCTCTGGTCCAGTGGCCTTCAACCTTTTTCATTCCCATAAGCTGCCGCAACCTCACAACTGAGGCTTTGCGACCCCATTGGGGTCCTGACCCTAAGGTTGAAGAACACTGCCCTAGTACGTATAGTGGACCCGCCTTATCGAATGGGTCCGGCATCTGGGGGAGTTCACGAATAAGAATAAATGAATAAGAAAATAGCCTTCCCTACCACTGCACTGCTTAATTGTGCCATTCGCAGTGCTTCAGAGCATTCTTCTGAGCTCCTGTAAGCCACTTCTGGGTCGCATTTTGGGGCAAGCCAGGACCTGGAGGCATTTATTTAAGGAGGCATTTTATTAAGTTGCTAACATATTGAGCAGAGGAGCAAAGCTTTTGTAGGAAAACAGTGTAGACGAAGTGATTGCAACATTGATAAAAGTTCCTGTTTTGTTGTTAGTCCAAGGTTTTGAATGGAATTTGTGATAAGACAATTCGGTCGACGACGGATCCGCTGATGAGCCAGGGTGCCTGTCTCGAGGAGGTTCATTTAAGCAACATCAAACCTGGGGAAGGTCTGGTAAGAAGACTTCTGTTTTGTTCTTTGAAAAGCTGCTCACTATACTTTTCAAGCTCACTTCAAACGGTCTAATTCTCGGGAGGCTACTGGGGCCAAGTTGGTATGAGAGTGTGACCTCAGTGTCAAACAGGGAAGGTCAATCCTAACCAATTTTCCAGCACTGGGGTAAGGGCAATGCATCTCCAATTAAGTAATATTCCCTTAGGTTGAGGAGGTCTCCATGACTGCCCCCCCCCAACTGCAGGATGCAGCACATGCCCCATTGGCACAGCTATGTCAATGCTGGAAAGTTGCTTAGGATTGTGCCTGAAGTCTATAGTTTGGAATCTCCATTTCATTATCTCATCAGTACAGGAACTTCCATTCTCTGCTACAAAAAGTCATTCTCTTTGGTCGAGCAGATCGTGACCTGACGACACATTCTATAGACACCTGGTTGAAACTAAGCAGGTCTGGACCTGATCAGTCCCTGGATGGGAGACCACTCGAGAGTTCTGTGTAAGCCACCTAAACTTCCCATGTGGACAAAAAATGGAGATGGCATTGTTGATTTTAAAAAAGGAAAATCGCCATGGAGTAGTCTCTGTATTTAATGGAATGAGAATGAAAAAGGTGGACTAAAAATACTGAAAGTAAATAAAATAAAATAAAAATGTCATGCTCTTTATTGGCAAGATTATTTATTCATTTTTGTCAAATTGTGGCAAAAGTAGTCAATACAAATAATTAAAAATGGTCTTTAAGAGTGCCCATATACTGAATGACTGCTCGCAGTGTGGTTGTACGCTGCATTGAGAATGTTCAGCAACAAGAACTGACTTCTGCAGCCTGTATGCATCACATATTTGTTAGAAAGGATTGCTCAGGTTGTGTACAGGCAAAAGCTTTTTAGGGAGGTGGAGATAAGTCTTCTGAAGCTGTTACGTACGCGTGTTCATTTTGTGACCTCCGCTATAGGTTCTGGTCATACTGGTTTTTGCAGGTTTCTGTAGCAGTTCAAGCAGTTTGCACAAAACATGAGGAAAAGCCACAACGAGTTCTCAACAGTGTAGCCAGCAGAAAGATGTGTCTATTTCAGTATTGCTGTCATGGGCCACCTATTGGATAGTATCCTTTTCAGGTATTTTAGAGAAGGTTTTGAACTTTTTTTTTTTTTAGCGCATGCGTTTTGGTGGTTTAAGTGCATGATAGCACATGCCTTTATCCCATATTGTCATGCACAGTCTTTTGACGTACACACACACTTGTCCCTGGCTACCTCCAGCCTTGCCATTCAAAAACATTTTTTTAAACGAGAGAAGGTGTCTGGACCTGAATCTGTTTACAATCCAGTCCAGTCAATTTTATCACTCCATTGAGCTGTATAGGACTCAGACAAGTAATTTGTTAAGAAAAGATGAAAATTAACGCACTTTTTCTTCTCCCCTGTAAAGTGCTTCCCCACTTCTCTATTTGTATGGTGCTGGAGTAGAGCTGATGCCAAGTTAGCATTATTGGGGAAAGCTGCTCTTCAAAGACAATTGTCTGTACACAGCCTTGGTGCAGTTGATAATCAGCTGTAATTATTGTTGTGCTTATGTTTTCTTTTCTACCATCTCACGTAGGGAATGTACATAAAATCTACTTACGATGGCTTGCATGTCGTTACTGGAACAACAGAAAACGTAAGTATTTTTTTTCTTTCTCGTAACAGAATTAATGCAAGCTGTTTTAGATAAGATGGAACCCAAGGCGCTGACTTGATTAAAAGCAGATTCTGAAGCAGTCAGATTTTTATTTGACCTTCACAACATTCTCATGAGCTTGTCCTTGACTTCAATAATTATGCACGTTCTTGTCTGTCTGTGTCTATCTAATATCAGCTGATTAATTCATTTTGAAGCTTGTGAATAGACAACAGCGTTTCAGAACGCCACTGGGGTTAAGAATAACTTGAATTTCCAGAACTATTGTTGAGCAAAGAGCTTATGGCGCACTGTCTGTTAAATTCTAGCTGAGCAAATATGTACTTCCATAAGCTTGCACAGTCCTTATAAAAGCAGCAGCAGGATGTTTAGACTGGTGGTGGTGTGTGATGATTCCATATACTTCCTGGGACAAAGGAATTTTCAAGATAGCAGAAACAGCTCTGCTCATTGCCTCCCAAGGGTTGAAAAAGAGGGGCTGTGGGATACATTGGCTGGATAACAGAGAAGGATTTCTTAGGGATGGGATTTTCACTGAAGATGGCACTTTTGCCGGATTGACCAAGTCAGAAACAGATGTGAGAGAATTGACATAGAAATATGAATTTACTGCTGATTATGACAACTAGGACGCAATCCTAACCTGGAGTTAGGCCGCCACAGGCCAGCAAAGTTTGGCTGGCACAAGAAACACTGTAAAGTATGTTTGGACCACTCTAGGTGTCAGAGAGGCCAGCACATAGTCGTGCGCCATCCTCCCTGGCTCCGAGAGTGGTCCAAACGCACTTTACAGTGGCCCTTGTGCCAGCCAAACTTTGCTGGCCTAGCTGTACTGACCTAACTCCAGGTTAGGATTGCACCCACAGACTCCTTTGACGGAACATTGGCAAGAAGTCTGTTTCCTTGTTTCTCCTGGATTAGAGGAAATGTTACCTTTTAAGCTGAGTGGAATAGATATTTTACTTGCTGGCCTTTATAGGTTGTATCCAGTGGTGGGATTCAAATAAATTAACAACCAGTTCTATGACATCATAGCTGGAGCCAAAAAAAACCCGAAGCGAGCCGAGGTAAGCGAGTGGGCGGGGCCCTGCCATGTAATAACCGGTTCTAATGAACCTGGGCGAACTTCCTGAATCCCACCACTGGTTGTATCCTAAGGAGTAGGAGAGCTTTTGAGTTATTGACTTCCCTGTCCTTCCTAGTGCAGTCCTCTGAACTCCTTGAAAAGCTGCTTCGTGAAGTCAGGGAACCCTTGGAAATGAAATGATGCACAAACAGCTGCAGCAAGAAAGGGACATTCCTGAAAGCCTCAAGGCAGCCCCCCCCCGCCCCGATTTTTCAGCTGCTAATTAACAAGAGTCTGTGTAACACACTCTGTAGCCACCTTAAGTAAGATTGTTATGAACTACATACTTTTGGGGATGTTATACCAGGTCTATTTTCCCACAACCTTTTGGCTTTGCTTAATGTCCAGCCTCACAAGGACTTTTGGAGAACACAAAAGTGTTCCTAAGATTTGGTGGTGTTTTTGTTGGTCTTAAGGAAACTGGATTGTGGCATCGAGATCCCTCCATGCTGGTTCTCATTTACTACCTATAAATGATGGCAGTTATTAGAGCTGTTATTGTTGAAGAGGAATGAAATGTGTCCAATTCCAGTCAGGTGTCAGGATTTCCAAGTTGTTTCTACTTGTGTTTTCCTGTGGGTGTTTTTTTTTTTTTTTTTTTTTTGTGGGAATGCTTTGGCCCAGACAACAATTTCCAGTTTTCTTCAGAACGCTTTCCAGCTTGGTGAGCTGTGTGTTGCCTTTATTTTTTAACTGAGCTTTTGCAAAAGGATCTTGATGCTGTTGAAAGATATGCCTTTCTGTATTCAAAACACCTGTTAGAATAGCACATTAAAACTGCATACTTGCCAATATTATCAGCTGGATTCTTTGACAAATGGGAATTTCCATGCTACTGAGTTGCCGACTGTGTCAGAAGACCCTTTCTTCCCTGGCATTTCCCCTTATTCTCCCCATAGCTTTCTTTTGTGAAGATGTTGCCTGTGTCTTTTGGCTCTGTGCTTCTCACTCTGTATGGTAGAAAGATATTGGAACCATCACGTGATGATTTGTGAGGGAATCGTTCCAACCCAGACTTCCAGTTCTCAGGTAGCTGTGGGATTTTCCTGCCCTCTTTTGCACTGCATGAGGAAATAGAGGAAATGAGCCATTTGTTTCAGCTGAATGAGTCACATGTGCTGGATTAGTATCTCTTCCATTCTCTCTGATGTACGTTGTCAGTGTATTGTCATTGGAGCTGAGGTGATTTTACGGCAGACGCATTTTAAATGCCCTGCGCTGGGTCGAAAAGTGTAGATACTTAAGTGCCTCTGACTGGCTGGCTACCTTGCTGATATGTCATGTCGTCTACCTAGTTTAGGAAAATCTGTGCTATAAGGTGTGTTTAAGCTCTCCGTCTTCCACTACTCATGAGGAAACAGGTAGCCTGTTTCTTGGTTTCAAAGTAGACAGGTGGCTACAAAAATGTGGATTCTTTGAGTAAGCAACAAAGAACATGGAACATGGACAAGTGGTGTTCAGATGGATAGCAGCAGAAATACCTGAGAATATGTTGGTCATTGTTGGTGTTGTTCATCCTGTTAATATATTGTGTTTCACCCTAAAACTGGAAGGTGTCATGGTTGGTAAAATGTTTTTGCTTTGGAAGGGCCAAAATAGCTAGGCTGGCAATAGACTCGTGTGCCAGGGTTCCCTTCACAGTGCAGGAGGTGGGGCAAGGGAGATCTAAAATGCTGCATAGAGGGGGCAGGTTGGGAGAGCTTGTGTATGCATTTCATCTGAAGTATCTTTTCAGAACTATTTTTCCCTTAGTGTGGCTTTCTGACAGGAAGCAAAGACTGAGGGAAAGGGGAGTTAGAGCAGTGATTCCCAAACTTTTTAGCATTGGGACCCACCTAAAAAAAAAAAATCACTTTTACCAGCTGCTCAAGCCTCTGTGGCTATAATAGTGATTAGGCAGCAGTGTTTCTCCCATGTAGCAGGTTGTTTAACCCTTGATGCACATAGCCTACTCTACCCTGTCAGTTTCACAAACCACTAAGAATTGGGTCATGGCTCACTGGTGGGTCCTGGACCCACAGTTTGAGAAGTTATGTTAGAGAAAAAAAGCACAGGCAGGTGTCTGGGAAGCTGCATCTGTGGGGGCAGTTTCACCAGTGCATGTCCCTACTTGATGCTTTGCTCATCAACTGATGTTCCACACATGTGTGACTCACCACAGTGAGTGGAACCCTCAGTGATTTTTTTTTTTAACGAAACTGAGACATTTCTGTGAAACGTTCTGTTTCAAAGAGTCTGAAACAGCTTGTGTGTGAGGCTTTGTTGCAGTTTGTATCTTACTTGGGGGATCCTTTTTGGAGGCTCACAACCCCATAAGTAACCTGTTTTCCCCTAGCTGCTTTGTGTTTGTTCCCAGCAGCTTCTGGCAGTCTTAAGTAGATTTGCCTGATATAAAGAGGCTCTTGCCCCTTTTCACATCTGTGTGGCCTGGAGCACTTCAGTCAATGTTGTGGTTCTCAATCTTGTTGTAATGCAAAAGTGGCTCACTTGTATTAGGAAGACAGCTGGCAAAAGGCACTTGTGGTAATATAATAGATAATGATAGCAGAATGACATCTGGGAGCTCAAAGGACATTTAGCCGAACTCTTGAGGAAAGCAGAAAGCACACTTGCTAATACTTTTATATGAAAATAATACCTGAGGTTGAGAGGGGTGGAACTATACAGAGAGGGGGTAGGCTTGATTTTTTAATAATTGGGGTCAACAGGAGCAGGTAGTGTAATTTAATTCTTTCATAAGAGAGTGGCCTCTTCAGCTGGCCAGAATCAGCTGGCAGCGAGGACCCCTGGATGCAATAGTCGGGGCCTTCGGAAACATCCCAAGTGGAACAGTAGGCACTGTTCACACCGGGGAAAGATTGGGTGGGTACTGGATCTGGCCCGTAGATCGGAGTTTGGCGACCCTTGCTCTACAGCAACAGTTCCCAAACTGTGGGTCTGTGGCCGACCACTGAGTCATGACTCAATTTTTGGTGGTCGTGAAACTGACAAGGCAGATCAAGTGATGTGCTCAAGGGTTTAACAGCATGCTACTTAGGGGGAGCACTGCTGCCCAGTCACTATTATAGCCACAGAGGCTTGAGTGGCTGAGAAAGTGAAACTTTTTTAGGTGGGTCCCAATGCTAAAACGTTTAGGAACCACTGCTCTAGAGAGGGGTTTCCCTTCCTGTGCAAAAGTCTATGCATGGTAATGTCAGGTTGTTGCTTTTTAAGCTATTCAGTAGAGGTAGTATCTGTAACTCTCAAAGTTACCCTGCATTTTAAATAAGTAGATAAATGGTTGTTGTTTCTCCACTTTAAAAAGAAGTCATTAAATTGCACATTTTTGTTTCCTCCTCTGTAGTCTCCCGCTGATAGGTCACAGAAGATTCATGCAGGCGATGAAGTGATTCAGGTGAATCGTCAGACAGTGGTAAGTTATAGGCAGTGTTTGTAGTCCTTTTCTTGATTTTTCACAACAGCACTGCACGTAGATCCTGCACTACCCGTCACGCTGACGCTACGTCATAGCGTTGGTGCTACGGCCTTAGCGTTGACGCGGGAATGCCGATCGGCACTTCCGCATCAGCGCTAGAGCAGCAGGACCGGCGCTTCAGGCAGCGCCAGTCCTGCTGCACCGCACTGAGCCTTTCTCGCACCAACCAAAGCTGGTCGGCCCGAGGGAGGTCCATGCGGAAGTGGTGCAGGGATTGGAGGGAGGCAGGGGATGGGACCTAGGCGGGCTTGGGAGGTGGCCGTACGGCCACATCCTAAGCCTGTCAGCGAGACCGTGCGGGCCCAATTTGGGGTGTACGGTCTCCTCGAATCTGCGCCCGCTCTTTAGCGGGCGCAGATTCAAGGAGCACATAGGGGAAGCTGGAGCCGGAGTGAGTGTTCCCTTGCCGTGGGGGAACGGGACGGGACGGGACTCCAGCCTCTTCTAAACAGCGTCGGATATGGTGCTGGCCCGTTGGCCTCGCCAGTCCGGCGCTGTTTAGGATTGCGCCCTAACTCATTGATTAAAGTCTATATTGGCAGATTTATAACTCGCAATCACAAAAAGGCAAAATTGTGCCTTGAAAATAGCTGGAATATTTTCAGATGTTTGTACTGGTCGTAAAACATTTTAGATAAGGAAAATAGAAGTGTGGATACTGGCATCCCCTGCAAATACGACAGGCTAGGGACCAGAGCACTGACAAAATCATTGAGAAACAGAATGGAGACTTTTTAAACTTGCAAACGTTAATTGCTATGCTCTCACTTAAAAGAGGAAGCTGCTTGACAGTCTCTTTTATCTTGCAAATACCTTGTCAGAGAGAGGTGACAGCTCAAAAGGACAACAGCTTTCCCTTCAGCATCCATACATGCATACACATGCTTTCTGAGCCGAGGAAAGAGGTTGAATGAGAGGATTGTAGAAGAAATGGTCTGTTGAAAAAGGGGGGATACCTGTAACTTATTCTCATCAAATTCCTAATTTGATTCCAAATTCCATCAAATCCCTATTTTAAAGGCCCATGATGAGCCTTACTACTCAGGCACTGGGCCTACTGGCTGCTGCTCCCATGGCAGTCCATCAGCATGTCCTGCCAGTAGGATTGGACTGTGACCATCCTAGTGAGGTGTACAGTTTTACTGGAGCAGAAGTCCTATACACACTCTCCCGGGAGGAAGTCACGTTGAACTCAACAGGGCTTACTTCTGAGTAGACATGCCTAGGAGTGTGCTATAAGAATTGTGCATTGCAGATTGCAAGTGGGGTCTGGTTTATGGATGCAAATGGGGTCTAGTTATGGTGGATGGAAAAGGCCGGAGTATTGCTCGGCATTTATTAAAAACAACATACCACCAGCAATCACAACCGTAGCAGAAGTCCATTGACCTGTTTCATTAGCTTTTCCTTCTTGGGGTGGGGGTGGGGAGTCCCATCTGGCTTGAGAGCGGTGCATTGCCACTAGATATTGGACAAACCAGGAAATTATGATCATTACCATTCTTCATGACATTATCCCCAATCATTAAAGTCCAACAGATCAAGAGATGCTCAGACTTGGCTCTGATGTGTTATTTTCATAGTAGTTTGGTACAGGAGAGAATCTAATCTACCTGTCTCTGATGTGGTTTAGACTTCACTTTTCTGTTTATTTTTAAGGTTGGATGGCAGCTGAAGAACCTTGTGAAGAAACTGCGTGAGAATCCTTCTGGAGTTGCTCTACTAGTGAAGAAACGGCATACAGGCTCTTTTAATTTTACTCCTGCCCCACTTAAAAATCTAAGGTGGAAACCACCACTGGTGCAGGTAATGTCCATTTGTATGGACTTTGTTGCTGTATCAATCATATGTTTACTTTTTTCTGGATGAATATCCTTTCCCCTGTCTAAGGCTGAGACTATGCAACAACAGTTTAAATATGTACAGTATTTTTATTTTTTTCTAAATTTACTGGGTGGTGTTTCAACCTCATCCCATATTAACCTGTTCCTGGGACTTAAAAAAAAAAAGCACCTAAAATGTCTGCATTGAGTAAACATGCAAAACAAGCACATGGTACAGACCTTCTGGGACTGTACCACTTGAAAATGCAGGTGGAGGATTTCACGTTATAATGAAATTATATGTAAATATCTCTCCTGTTTCATATTTTAATGTTTTTATAGTTTTCCACTTGTAAGGAAATATGCTGGGAAGAGGGGGTTTAGCCTACCCAAGTGTAGTTCACTACTGTGTAAAGTACAGGCATCGTCCCCCCCATATCTGGGGGGATCCTTTCCAGACAACCCCCGTGGTTATGGAAACCGTGGATATGGAGCAACCCTATAAGTGCAATGCTCTGCAGCCCCCCTTGCCCATTATTTTCTGTTAATTGAGACTAAGCAAACGTTAACAGGAAGCAGGAAAGTTCTGCTAATGTTCTGATTGTGCCCCCTAGTTTGCAGGCTGCCTGCCTGCTGTTTGCTTTCCTCTTGTAGCGTCGGCAAGAAAAACAAGAAACATGACTTTTTGTTAATGAAGAAAACGGAAGGTTAATGGGCTTGAGGGTGCCACTCTGGGGACGGCGGCACTGAGAAGTGCAGATAACTGAAACTGCATATACTGCAGATACAGGGGAACGTCTGTAATATCTGACTAAATGATTCCGTCCCTTACATTCCCTTTTCTGCACATGTGAATTAGTTTTTGTGTGCAAGCCTAAGGATGCTTGGACTTGGCTGGTCTCTAGGGGAGGGAGATTCACAGTTAAGGAAGGGCCACTAGAATGTCACAACA
>JAJKFI010000018.1:798517-833290 GCA_029204185.1 Lerista edwardsae | reverse complement strand
AGGGCTTTCGTTTGAATTCTTTTGATTTGATATGGTAAGTGCGCTGGACTACTAGGACTGGCAGCCTGATCCTAAGAGACCATGTGACGCTATCTTGCTCCATGCAGTAGCTTCAGCTGTGACATCCCAATGGCCTAACTTGGCATGGGCACACAGGAAGAAATATTCAGCTCTATCCAACTTGCTGCACCATTTAGGAGAAGGGTTGAGGTGTAGTGCTGGCTCCTTAATGGCCCAGGACATCAAGAGTTTATCCACTGATCTCCATCTGCTTGAAGCCGCCCGTGTTGGTGCCACTATAATTATTTGGAAATTGTCCTTCCAAGTTTGCACGACTTAATGAATTGCGGGCAATTATGGCGAGGAGCCAGGTGCGTTGCAGGGCACTGGAGCCTCATGGAGGATCACAGCCATCTTATTCAGGCACCTCTCCCACATTTGAGACTGTGCACCACGCACCATTGCCCACTTGCTGTCCCTTGCAATCATTAGAACAAGCAAAAGTTCCTTGCAGTCATCTTGCAAACAAGAGCTCTTGTTTTGAACTCAGGAAAGCCAACTCCTGTAGCCAGTATACCACATGTCTTTTTTTCCCTGCATGTAATGCACCACTGTGGCATGCTTATACAGCCTTACAGACACCCTTTGGTTGGTTGGTTTCTGCAAACTCTCTCTCTGGCAGTTGAAAAGTGCTGTTGCTTCTGTAGGAAGGACCCTGTGCTCCTGAGAGCATCATTATAGTATTTTCCATGTACATCACTAACCCAATTGAATGTCCTTTCAGGAATGAGAAAGGGAGCTTTGTTTACGGAGGAGGCAAAAAGCCCAAGCAGCCCTTACCTGGTTCCAAAGGCGCAGAGTCTCCCAATTCTTTCTTGGATCAGGAATGCCGAAGGCGAAGATTTACTCTTACCGACTCTGACCCGCTACCTGGTTATTCCATGGAAACAAATATTCTGCCAGCAAAGATGAGGGAGAAAACGCCGTCTTATGGTGAGTAAATCCTCACCCATTTCTTTGTCATTGATCTTCAAAGCCAATGGCTGGATTTGGCAGACTTGGGGAAATGCAGCTTTTTTCAATAGACTCTTGCACAGCTAAAGCTGCTTATTACCATTGGCCAAAGTGAAAGCTTGCGGAGTCATCACTCCTGATGATTTACATTCTGAAAACCCAGTTGCTGAAGCCAAGACGTCAGAATCTGGGTAGGGCAGAGAAGCACTAAAAAAATAAAAGGCGTTTGTTTTTTTAAAGTTATGTGTATGTTGTAATGTTGTAATGTTTGATATAATTTAAACTGAGGCTTAGCATAGGTCCCTGCTCTCCTGCATACTGGATCTTGGGATGGCTCAACGAAGCTTTATGAACCATATGTTGAAGACTGATCAAAAGAAGCATTGCTTCACTCCACATGTATAATGGAAATGACATTCATAACCACCAGTTGTGGAGTTGCCTGCTAGCTTAGCTGACCTTGAAAAAGTATTAGACGAGTTCATGAAGGGTGGATGGCTGGGTTTCCACATAGCATTGTCTGTTAATTGTGATGACTAATGGAGCTTCCATGTGTGAGGCAGTCTACCTCTGAATTCTAGCTGCTGGTGGAAAACTGGGGAAAGCTCTGCTTGGAGGACCCAAAGACTTCCAGCTGGGAGCAGTAGGAGGAGACTGCAGGGGAGAGGAAGTCCAGTAAGGTGGTTCTTCCTGAGCCTCCTGTTGCTTGATTAGTGCTTATAAGAACCACATCCTGAAATTTTCTGTTGTAACTTGCATTGGAGTTAACCTCTTTCTGCTTTAGCTTGCATTCATTATTTTTCTCAGTATTGCTGTTGTGAAGCTCTGTTACTGTTGATGTCCTTAGTAGGAACCCTCCTGAGTAGGACTGTATTCTTGGAACGTTTTCTGTTCTTGTCTTCAGGGAAGCCTCGCCCATTGTCTATGCCTGCAGATGGGAACTGGCTGGGAGCGGTAGAGCCTCTCTCTAAGCCTCGAGCAGCAGGGAGAAAAGGTAAGAGAACATCTGCTTGAGCAGAACTAGTCTCAATCAGATGCCTTGCTATGGATCCTGGCTTGTGGGGCTTCTGCCTGTGCAGGGGCATAGCTAAAGAAGTGCAGGGAGGGCAATTGCATCAAGCAACGAGCTGAGATTGGCACTATAGTGGCCAAAGTTGTGAAAACCTTGTAGTTATTATTACTATGTTGAATACCATTCAATGCGGAATTTAATGCAGAAATATCTTCATGCTATCAAAAGTCATGGCCAAGAAACCCAAGAAAATGAAAATACAACTGTGATGTCACTTCCTGTTGCGACGTCACTTCCAGGGCATCATTCTGCCCTCTGCACCAGGCTATAGTTTCATTAGCTATGCCAGTGGTTAGCATTGCACGTTGTCAAGCATCTCCCGATATGTTTGGCATGTGTCAATACCTGTCGATTTTGAAATTCATAGCTTCGGGGCTCCTTGGTTGGGTAGACTATGACAATACTCCTGGAATCCATTAGTTAGTTGATATTGACAAGGATCACCTTCTACCAGGAAGGCCTGTTAACAGCTGTTCTGAATGGCTGCCCCTGGGTGTCTTTGCATCCCTGACATTGGTGTTAACGTCTGTTTGTTGGGCTCTTAAGTGTGTGAAGAACTTGAAAAGCACATTGTCCCTCAGTATATAAAGGACAACTCATCCTTTTAAGGCTATGAGAACTGCTGTGCCCTAATGAATGGTCTGCTTAATGAATGGAAAATTATAGGTGCTTGAAATCCTGTGCATGATGCAGGTTTGGCCTAGATGCCGCTGCATCATAAAACTCAAACGTTATGGCCTACCCTCAGTCACGTGGGATTAAGTATCCAACTTTGCTTAAGTGAATGCATGCCTTATACATGCTGGTGAATGGTGGGTGCAGCTTCCCAAATACTGCACAGCACAGCTGTGGTTCTAAGCCACTCTTGTGCAGAGCTCAATGCACAGCTTTACAGACAGCTTTTGGAGTCATGACAGCTTTTTGGTTTTTTGCATTGTTCTGTGTGCTACAGCGCTAAAAGGGAAGGGAAGTTTATAGACAGTGTGAAGCAGCCTAAGCTTATGCTCTCACTGGTCCAAGGCTCTTATTTATTTGTGCTGTCCTAAGCTAATCTTGCTCTGTTTTGGAGCAGCATCCATAGTAACATGCTTTGCACTGGTGGGGAGTGGCACCTACATGGAATAGAAGCATAGAATATATTGGGGGGGGGGGAAGGAGGGGGAAATGTTGAGGTTTTGGTCAATGGCATTTACTAAGCATTTCCAGAATAAATGTACACCAGGAAATGCCTGTCGCTCAGTGGCATGCCTAGGGGGGCCAGGGGGTCAAATGCCTCTGGGCGCAAGGCCGGGAGGGGCAGCAAAATTGCCCCTGCCACTCTTGGTTGCCCCTGTGCACCTCCTCCTCTGCTTTTTTTTTCAAAGACAAAAAGACACTGCCTTTTTTTTTTTTTTTAAAGAGGGTGACACCCCCCCCGAGGGTGTTCGGAGAGCTGCGGAAGCCACACACGCCCCCCAGGGGCCTCCCAGAGGCCAAAAATTGTCACTTCTGGAAGTGATGGGTTTTGGCCTTCTGAGGGTCAGGGAGGTGTGTGTGTGGCCTCTCTGGCCCTCAGAACGTCTCCTAGGGGTGGCAGCAGGCACGAGGGGGAACCTCCAGATAAGAGATGGTACCCTGGAAATGTGCCTCGAGTGCCACCCCTCCCCCCAGGAACCTCACTGCTATCACTAGCATTCTGAGGTGTGAAAACCAGTGAAGGACAGCCTATGCCAGCAGTTCCCAACCTTTGAGATGTGGTCTGATTTGTGTTGGGTCACAGCCAGCACTGGCTGTGTCAGTTCCTATGGCACCGCAAGGCATTCTGGGGTGCTGCAAGGCCACTGCAGCTGACAAAGTAAGTCATGGTGCTTTAAAAAAAAAGCTGCAAGCCAGAAATGGCTGTGGCGCCGCAAGGCATTCTGGGGAACTACCAGTGCTGCAAAGCATTCTGGGGCACTCTCCAGCCAATGCAGCCAAAGTGCGTCTCAATGGATCTGTTAAGAAGTTCAGCTACTGGTTGGATGAGAAATTTTTGGAAGGGGCCATTTTGAATGAAATGGTGGGGGCAGGGGGAATTCTTGTTTGCCAGCTACTTCTTTTTACTGCCATTTCTTCCCCCTTCTCCCTCATTATGATGTCTGAGATGCATTTATCCTCATAAGGAATAAAAAACCGCTCTCTGTGTTGCAGTGGGTGAAGAGTTGACATCTCCTCCAGCCCTACCACTTGTGACTGTAAATTACCCCCTCCCAAAGCTGTTTAAACTTAAAAGGATTTGCCTTTGGGATTTTAATACATGCATTTGCCTGTAATGTATAATTTGGCCCTTAGGCAGAGTGCAAATGAGCAGCTTGCACAGCAGCAGCTAAAGTGGAGAGTAAGAGTAGAGACAAGGGTGTAAGTTATAGTAGCATTAGAGCAATGTGTTGGTGACGGAAATGGTCTTCAAAACCCATTCGTGTATGCGTGTCCCACATCACAGAGCATAGGAAAGCAGCTGTGCCAAATGCACACAGGAAGTGTCATAGTGACAAGTTCTTTGCTGCGTGCCCTACTGCAGTTTCTGTTTTACTCCTGTTTTGGAGAGTATTCTCCAGAGTATTCTCTGGAAGTATAGGCATGCCCCAGTATTTGCTGGGGTTCTGCTCCGGACACCCACCCCCCATTGGATACCTGAAACTGTGGATACTGGGGGCGTAAAGATAGGGGGAACATCAGTGGTTTTGCTGCAACAAGGTAAAAAAAAAGATTTGTTTAATGTTCCCCTATCTTTTTGTGGGATGTGGTGGCGCAGCGGGTTAAACCGCTGCTGCTGGGCTTTCCGACCGGAAGGTTGGGAGTTCAAGACTGCGCGATGGAGTGAGCTCCCATTGCTTGTCCTAGCTCCTGCCAACATAGCAGTTCGAAAGCACCTAAATGCAAGTAGATAAATAGGGACCACTTTGATAGGAAGGTAACGGCGTTCTGTGCGCTATGGCGTAGAGTCATGCCGGCCACATGACCACGGAAGCTTGTCCTCGGACAAAACACCGCCTCTACAGGCTTTGAAACGGAGATGAGCACCGCCCCCTACAGTCGGTCACGACTAGACCACTTGGTCATGGGGAAACCTTTACCTTTTTATCTTTTTAATAGGTGTCCCAGTATCCATGATATTCATGGATAACCAAATCCGTGGATACCAAATCAGTGGATGCAGGGGTATTTAATGATACTTCTTCTTACAGGTGAAAATGTTCTCTGCCGGTACTTCAGCAATGAGAGGATCCCACCCATTATTGAAGAAAGTTCTCCATCGCAGCACCCGTTTTCCAGGCCAGTGGCAGAAAGGCAGCTGGTGAGAGGCGCAGACTACATCCGGGGAAGCCGCTGCTTTGTGAACGTGGACCTTCACAACAGTGCGACGATCCCTTTCCAAGAGGAGGGAGCCAAAAAGCCTCCTGCTGTCACCCCTTCCACAAAACCCTCCTCCTCCACCACAGAACCCTCTTTGCTTGTCAGCTGGATCACGCGACTGAAGCTGTTGACTCATTGACTTGGACGGACTGGATTGTGACGTTTTGGGAGATTTCACCAAGTGCCTTTTCCTCCCCCTTCTCAGATAAATTACTCTGTGCTACCTACAGAGTGATTTAGTGGTTGTGCATCTTATTTTATTTTATTCTCTCCTTGGAGAAGCCTGCTTTGTGTTGTTGTTGTTTTCCCGGCAGCACAGTCTCGAGCTCGTCGGAGTTGGAGAAAGGGCTTGGATAATGAGAGAGAGAGAGAGATAACAAGATGTGGCTTTTTCTGCCTACCTGAAGGTGGAGGGAAGTTCAGTCTTCTGGAGAAAACCGATCAGGCTGGGGCGATTTCAGAGGTCACTGCTGACCTGAACGCCGCATGACCCATGCAGGAGCAATCTCTGCACTGCAGCGAGGCCTGGTGGCTCTTCATTTGCTGCAATGTTCTGCTGCCGTGCAATCTACTGGATGTGCCGACGATGTAGCACTCAGCAAAAAATAAATCTCCTGACCAAGAAAAGGGGGATGTGGCCTTTTTTGCTCCCCCACAACTATGCAGCGATACTGCAAGTGGCTGCAGACAGTTGAACTCTGTCAGGAATAAAAGGCAGTTTCATTCTTCCCCCCCTTTGTTCTGATTAGTCACAAATGTGAGCCTCTCTGGGTTGATGTCCCAGTTATTCAAAGTACAGGTCAGCTACTCCTCCCTGGATTGCTGCACTGCTCGTCCCATTAAGACATGAATTGCTACAGCATGCCAAGGAAATGCATCTCTGGCGACGATGGTAAAGATGGAATCGATCTTTCTGCTGGACTGAATAGCTGTTAACCAAAAGTATTCTTCGGAAAACAAGTCCCGCAGGTTTCCGGAGTGTTTGCAGTAGTTGGAGGTTGAATTGGTTTGATACGATTTGTGCTTGGTGAGGAATTCCACTTTTGTAAGACAGTTTTGCTCTTTTCAAGCATTGCTAGGAGACAAAAAACTTGTTTGCCCTCACTGATGTCGTAGCATTGGGCTCGGAGTTGGGGTGGTTTGTAGAGGGAGGAATTTGCAAAAAGTGCTAGAATGCTAAGAAACGGTTGTTTGAAAAACAAATGTACAAAAGAGGATTTTTTTTGTTAGATATTCACAAAGCACATTCTCTTTAAAATAATTTAAAAGTGTTAAATAGCGCTGTATTTCCTCTTTGTTTTTATTTGTAACTTTACGCAGTTTTTGCATTCCTTGTCTACAGCACTGTGCACTAATTATCCAATGCAAAAAAAATGTTACTTCCCCCCCCCCATTAAATTAACATCTGGTCTCAAAATAGTTGGTGGGCTCTCATGTGTCACCTGCACTGGAGAAATAAATGAATCAGATTTTACATTGCTGCCTAACATAATGTTAGCATACATTAATGTTAGGCATAGGTCAACATAATGATTGACCTCAGCAAGCTGTACTTTGCCATTTATGATGAATTTGGGTTATATCAAAGTGTCTGTTTTGAGGTATGATCGTTTGGTTTTTCAGCTTGGAAAGAGATATTAGATTAACTATGTAGGAAACTGGCACAGCTTTTTTTTAAGTTTGATGCATTTGCACTAATTTTTACTACTAAAGGATTCATATGGTTATTATAACACAGTTTGATCCTGTCATCTCAGACAAGGGCAAACAAAGACACCAGCTATCTTTCTTTCTACGCCCAACAAACTATTGGTTCCAGCCTGTTAAACCTCTAAAATTTGTGTAGTCGATCAGTATTTTGATTATATTTTCTCATTGTTGTAAACTGTTGGGTTTTATTTAAAAACAAACAAACAGTGAAACCTTGGTTTCTTTGAAAATCTTGGCAAGTGTGATGGAGAATGTAAAGTATATGCTACAGAGTTTAAACACAAGTTAAATCCATCCCTTAAATCCCTACCATCAAATAATGGTACAGAAAGATGTGATTGTAACTCAGAACCCACCCACCCTGCTTTAAATAAATTGGACAGGAGGGCAAAATCTTGCTTTGAAGTACCCGTTTAATTAACCTAATAATTCCTCTACAAGTTCAGGCAATACCTGCTCTGCTCAAGAAGAAGAGGCCCTTTGCCTTAGCTTTTCATATCTTGTTTGTTAAGCAGGAAAGTGTCCTGAGAAATGTCATGGCTATATATAAGAAAGGGTGAAATTGAACAGGAAGTCTCGGGTTCAAGTCTTGCTTCGGCCATGAGCTCATAAAGTGGTCTCGGCTTTCCTCCATCCTTATCTGTAATAGAGAAACAATACTCCGTGTATATTTTGACTCAATGTATTTTCCTATTTGCCATTCCATTTGCAATTAGGCCAAAGAAATGTGAGAAGCTATGACCTGATACTTGTGAACCATTAGGCGCAGCTGCCAAGGATGATGCAAAAGGCTCCCCCACAGCCCTGCCCCCCAATGTGTGCACACCTGGATGGGGCAAAGGAGCACGAGCTCAGCACACATGTACGCACACTTGCACGCTCTCACTCTCCCTGCCTCTGCAAAACAGTCCTGAATTGATGTCCATGTTTTTTGCTGTTTTGGAACCTGTTTCCAAAGATGTTTAAAGACACCTTAAAAAGCAACTATGAGTTGCTGCTGAACATAAGATCTCTGCAGGTATACTAAGAGAGAAAGCAGTGGAAAGTAGTCGTTCTTCTTCCTCTAATCACACATTTGTTCCTGTAGAATTCATTGCCTTTCTCCTGCACATTTTCAGAGCACAGTCCTAACCTGGACTTAGGCTGGCACAGTTAGGCCAGTAAAGTTTGGCTGACACAAGGGCCACTGTAAAGTGTGCCTGGATCACTCTTGGAGTCATGGAGGATGGCGCACATCTGTGTGTTGGCCTCTCTGACTCCAAGAGTAGTCCAGACATACTTTACAGTGGCCTTTGTGCCGGCCAAACTTTGCTGATCTAACTGTGCCAGCCTAACTCCAGGTTAGGATTGCGCCCTAAGTTTCATCTCAGCAACCACATACTAGTTTATTGTTTTCTGGTAATTCAAGTGAAATTAGTGGACATACAATACAAGCTGCAAAAAATATTTTGTATGAAGCCTGCTCCAACGGTGACCTTACTACTACAGTATTGACAAAGCTTCTCAGAAGTGGTTTTCTGCCCTGCACTGCACTGGTTTTTCCAGTGCCCAAGTTATTAATCATATTAATCATATTGCAAATCAACCTGGGTGGAGGCTGTAACTTGTGTGTAGAAGGGATTTTGAAGACTTTGTATGTGTCACTTAAAGTCATCAGATTCCCTTCTGTGTGCAGTTATAGCCTCCACCCAAATTCATTTGTGATGTCTACCAGAGTATATAAATCTGTACATGCTGGATATGGTTGAAGGCACAGAAAAGGATATAGTTTGTGTCTACAAGCATGATTGAAGCTGTTCATGGCATGCCACACTGATAGCACACCTGGTATGTACAAGTTTCCAGATTTACATCTCAATCCTAACCTGGAGTTAGGCCGGCACAGTTAGGCCAGCAGAGTTTGGCCAATACAAGGGCCACCATAAAGTGTGTTTGGGGCACTCTCGGAGTCAGAGAGGCCAGCACACAGACATGAGCCATCCTCCCTGACTCCGAGAGTGGTCCGAACACACTTTCCGGTGGCCCTGGTGCCAGCCAAATTTTGCTGCCCTAACTAGGCCGGCCTAATTCCAAATTAGGATGTCACTCTCTGTATCTTTCACTTGCATTTACTGGATCTCTGGAAGCAGTATTCAGAAACCATTCATCTGAGATATAAACCCTGTTCACTGGGTATACTGTTCCTAGGTGGAGGGGAAACAGGAGTCTGTGGGAACAGTTCTGTCATGCAATTTAGAATTCTCCCATGTGGAAGAAGCATCTCCACACAAGTGCCAAATCTGGGGACAACCTGGTACATGGCTAAGGAGAATCAGGGTGGGACTAGCTGGTGCATGCCCATTCCCTGGCTCTCAGACGATGGAATCCAGATAGGATTTATGGAAACTGGTGTTTAAGATCCACTGTCTGTTAGGGGGATAGGCCTGGCCTTGAAGGACTGGTGTTCCAAACCATCCTAATTCAGTTGGAGGTATCCAAGTCCATGTGTGTGCGCACCATGATTTGGCACATAACCAGATCAAAATTCCTGAGAATATTTTAAGGGAAAAAAACCTTGCCCTTATGGCTGCAAAGATAGGCCTGTTGAAATTTCAGAAGCAAGAGAGGCTGAATATTTCCAGTGATGGAGGTGAGGTTTCAGAGGTGTCTTGCATGCCTCCAGTGGCAAATACAGAATAAATTATGCAGAAGTACAAATGATGCTATAAATGCTACAAACAGAGGTAGCCTTCAGAACATTTGCCCAATTCAATAGTTCCTGGACTCAGGATTTGGGTGAGCTGGATGCAGAATGTTGAGATTTGCAGTATGCCTTACGTGTAGTCAACACTTTAAACTGCAGTGTTGTGTTTTCTGTGCCAAGTGAGGGGCAAGAAATGGTTTAGACAAATAGAGGATTTATTGGCAAAACCAGATTCTGGAAACTTTATGCTAAATTTGCCAGCAGCACTTTGGAGGTAGGACTCGGATTAGAGTTCCAGACATGAATTTTTGTTAAAATACAGTTTTTGAAATATGCAAGCAAGATATTCAAAGTGCCAAGCGTAATTTGAAAAGCTCCAGCGTGATATTAACCTGGAAACTTGATGGGTGAGTTCTGATGGAAAAAAGTGCTACCCATAGGAGAGGTATTAAGAGACAATTTAGCTTCATTGCACAATAATTCCTTATTATTCCTTCTCCCAGGGAGATTGGCATGAAAATGAACTTTTGAGGAGTCCATTATCTCAAGTGGGTGTCTTCAAGTTGCCTTGGGCTTCTGTTTTTCTCCCTCTGCTATAATAAATGGTAACGAAAGAGAAGAGGGTTATTGGTTTGTTTTTTTTGCCACCCCTTTTAAAAAAAGAAACCCAGTTTTCTTTGCTCTTTAGAATATCAAGTCTTATCTTGCCTGTTCTACTGTAGGTCTCCTTTTGGACCATGCCTCATCTGAAAAGGAATATGTAAATTCTGTTTTCGTTTAATCCACCTGCTCATCAAGGGATCAAACTAAACTAGCATGAAGAGAATATGATGTGGCACTTTGTACAGCTCAGTTCTATGAACATTAAGAAGTACCGTAGATCTTGATGAGTTTATTAAGAGTTGCTCCCACACCAGTGTGTAGAAGATTGCAACTTTTTAGAACAGCCCAATCCTAAAGGTCCCCAGCGCCCAGTGGTGCCACAATGGCCACTGCTGTATCCCATGGGGCCAGGGAAGATGCCAGAGGTCTCCTCGGGGTAAGGGGACATGTGTCAAGCCCTGGTGACTCCAATGGGTGCACTCAGCTCTGCAACCACTATTTAGCAGGTACAGGACCGAGTAGACCTGTGTTGGTCTCTGCAGCCCGGGAGGGGGTATAGGACTAAGCTGCAGCGGGTGCCCAGACCCAATCCTCCCCTAGTTCTGCCCCCCCTGCCTTCCCCCTATCCTGAAAAGCCTTCCCACCACTGGGCAGGGCACTTACCGCCAGGAGGTCTTCTCTGGTGTCTATTGGGCAAAGGCTTAGTGCCAGCTGGCACTGGCTTCTCCACCAGTGCTGAGTGTCTCCTAGCAGTGAGAAAGTGCCTTACCACACTTTTGCAACATCCATCACCGGCTTTGGAAAGCTCAGGATTGGGCTTGTAAATTGCCTGCAGATAGTGCACAGTAGGGGACGCCAGTGGAAAATCTCTTACCAAAATGTCAGCCAGGAAGGTGCATTGGGGTGCTTGCAGAAGTGGGCTCTATCTATAGCCCAACAGAACTAAGAGGCTGCTTCTTTCCTTTGCAAAGAAGCAAGTAGAGGAGGCATTGACTCTGCTGTCGAAAAGGTGTTTAAGGAAGACTTTCCAACCTGCACTAGCAACTTCTAGAAATGTAGGCTTCAGAGTGAAGGAAACAAAGTGACGTTCTGTTTCCTCTTTTGTAACCAAGATTTAAAAGCGCTCTTCTGTATAAGTGTGTGCAGGGGGGTGGGAATTCTGCCAAGTCAGGAAACAGATGGGATACATGGAAAGCTTTACTAGTACAGAGGGAAACAGAACACTTTTTCCTCCAATGTGCGTGTGATGCCTTAAATACCCAAATTGTAAAAAGGTGTATAAGATACCTGCCGGCCCTAAACGTGTCACCAAGGACTATAAACAAGCCACACATGGAGCACAAACTAAAAATCACCCAGGTTTAACCAAGCAACCCATGCAACCGTTCAGGGCCAAATGAGAGATGCCCAGAAATGCATGATTCAGAACCTGCTGGTTGGGCTGATGGTGCTTGCTGTGTGTGCATGGCCACCACAATATTGTGCAGAAGGGCTTGAAATGGGGCACGGGGGAGATTTAGCACTTAGCTCCTGCCTTGCTTAGTACCCTGAGGGTGCGCACCCTTGCATGCTATTCATCGTTTTTGAAAAGCTTGAGCTTTTTAAGCATGGCAGGGACAAATACAAAAGGCTTCCCTAGTGTCTCCCCCACAGAAATAGTTTCAGGCTGTTTTATATTGCTTCCAGTCATTACAAAAAAAAAAAAAAAACAATTTCCAAAAGAGTTGTCTCTGTGTATGTCTAGTTTGGCCTTTAAACAATAAACGTTTAGCAGTCAAGATTTCTTCATTCTCCTTGCCTGGGGAATATTATTGGCTCTGAATTGACCTGGTTGGCAAAAACAGCTTTACCTGTGATGGCTCAGCCCCTGTCAGCAAAATGAATGTAAATTATTGCCTAAGCTTGTCTTTTTTTCCATGAACTATGGAGTTCACCGCACTCCCGCACTGCGACAGCCAACATCACGTGCTGTGCAACTGAATTGAGCCGAGGCCCACTGCAGCTGCAATGGGGCCCAGTCATTTAATTTTGTGGAATCCATTTGGTTTTCCAGTGGTGTTCCAGGGAATATCCTGTGCTTTCTTGAAAATGTAGCAGCAATTGGTCAGCAGCAAGACTTGTAATGGCAGGGAAGCTTCCTTAAAAGGCAGCCTGCTTACAACAACTCGTTTTCCCCTGCCATTGAGAAAGCATGCACATTCTCTAGTTTATATGCTCTCTCAGTTTATATGGACAATGGCAGGGTCTTACAGTGCATTCTAGAACAAAGCCCAGAATCCTTTGCAATCCTTTGCAATATACAGGCAAGCCCCGGTATTTGCTGGGGTTCTGTTCCAGACCCACTGTGGATTCCTGAAATCGTGGATACTGGGGACATCTTTTTAAAGATAGGCCAACATCCGTGGTTTTGCTGCAACAAGTTAAAAAAGAGATTTCTTTAATGTTCCCCTATCTTTTTAATAGGAGTCCCAGTATCTATGGTTTCAGTGGATATTGGGGCACACCTGTACTTCAATTCTCAAGAGGCAAATTGATGTGGAAAAAATTATCAGCAGGTAATGTCTGGATCAGTGTATCATAGCGGACTAATCTAAGGAATTATCACCTCAGCAGTGCCTTTGTTCTGCCTTTTCTCTTAACATGACGGTTATGTAAAATCCATTCAGCCCCTATTTTCCTAGCTGATACATTTCTCACGCCCTCTCCAAAGAGCTCAAGGTGGCACGCAAGGTGTCATCCATATTTCATCTTCACAGTAATCTGTGAGGTGGGTGAGGCTTACCGTGGAGTGAGAGCAAGTGTGACCAATCTAAGGTCCCCCAGTCAACTATGTAGCTGAGTGGATTGGAATCGGTGTGTCTCTGCTCCTAATCTGACACATTAACCACACAACACTGCTTCCTGTATGGAAGCAGGAAAGAAGGTTTCTAAAGCAGAAGCACGCATCTGGGTAAGTACTGAGTGTACTTCAGGCCAGTAAAGATCTGGTCAGCTTTCTGTGAAGGACAAGGCTTCATGATGGGCTTTGTATTTCCACAATGTCCTGAGTGATGTTGGTGCCAAGTTTGGAAGACAAACAGCAGTTGTAGAGAGACCCCAATGTGTAAGAGCAATTTTTTTCCTCTTCAGTGCAGCCTTTACCTTGCAGTGCTTTGAGTAATGGGGCAGGGGCAGGGGGGCTTGCTCATTCAGTGTAAAAGGAGGTCATAGACCATTTCTGTGAAAACACCAAGGATATGACGTGTGTGATTCTACACCACAGAGCCTTATTTCACTGGCACATTGGTCATGACACAATCATGCTTGTCCTAATATTTCATCTAATTTGATGCCACTGCCCTCTATATTGCTAGGGCATTTGGTTTTAAAAACAGAAAGTGTTAGGAGAGTAACCAACTATGTTTAGGTAGGAGAGTTGGAGGAAGAGGAGCATGAGTTAGGCTCAACACTGTGCCTACGTAAGTGGAGTCTGGCGCTGCATTTGTACATTATGAACTTCAGTGACGTCTGACGCCATTTAAATTTAATGGAGAAGCTGGCCATTACTCAGTGATTTGAACTCTTCATGGTCAGGTGGTGCACGTCTAACATAACTTCGTCTCCAACAGGGCACCGAAAAGTGTGTGTGCATGCGAGGGAGGGAGCAGGAGAGAATTTTTTCAGCAATTATTTTTTAAGTGACTTAAGTAATTTAACAGGCACAGTTTTCAGGGGAAAAATAGTTTGTTGATATAACACAACGGTCATGTAAATTTAATTTCCAATGTTAGATACATTAGGTTTGTTCCAGAAAGGAAACTATAGCAAAAAAACATGCTTCTGCAATATATTTTAAAATCTATTTGCCTTTGGAACAGCTCTGTAAGGTACCTTGGCTCGTCCTGTTTTGGGGCAGTGGGTGACTTGCCGGAAGCCAAGAGCAGGGATGTCAAACAGAAGGCCTGCAGGCTGGATGCAGCTTGTGCAAGCTCTTTACCTGCATGATCGGAGGGGCCTCCCATCACCACCATAAGCTGCTGAGCTGCAGAGTCACACACTAACAGAAGCAGTGCTGCTGAAAGGGCAGCAATGGAAAGAAGAGGCAAAAGGAAGTCTCAAGATGAGAACCATCGCTATGGGAGAAAAGACAGACCAATGTGGGTAAGAGGGCGAAGCTGTAGATGCATTGGGAGAGCCCAGTTATTAGGTGGGCCACCCTTTCAGCAGTGCCACTTCTGCCCAGATGGCACTTCGTAGAGCGTTTCTTGGCTGCAGAGCTGGGAAGTGAAGCCATGGCAGAAGTGGCGCTGCTGAAAGGCTGGCCCATATAACTTGAAAATATATTTTAAAAATTGTATTTTCCGCATTTGCAGCTAGTGAGTTCCAAAGTGAAAACAAAGTGCCTAGTCCTGGTCATCACCTGTTTAATGATGTTACTTCTTAGTTAATGACATCACTTCCCGCCCTCAGCAGGTGCCATAAATGCTATTTGTCCTGCTATCTGAATAGAGTTTGACACCCCTGCCAGAAGAGTTGGCTTGAATCCCTGTTTCCCATATCTAGTTGCTGTACTTATCCATCAACTATGCTGTCTTTATTCTGGAACATTTTCTTGGCCCAACTGGTTTCTCTCTACGAAAGCTTGTATGGGGGAATTGCCTTACACCCATTCATGGTAGAGGGTTTCATTTCATGTATTATATACATTTCACAGATGTGCTTAACCTCTGTCCTGCTCCTCGTCTTGGGCTTCCGTGGTCCAGTCATTTCCACTCCTCCTTTGTTGTTCTAGCAGGTTGACATCAATGCTTATTGCATGCAGGTCACAACCCTTTCTGCATGAAGAACTCCTGGTAGCTGCCTGCACCTTCTGAGGAAGCAGATGCTATATTAATGGTTGCCTCACTCCATAGCTCTTATCAAGGATGAAACTGGAAATTATAAGGCAAACATAAGGCCTTATGGCTTGCTTTCATATGAAGGAAATTAAAAGTTCCCTATTCAGAGCGCAATCCTAAACTGGAGTTAGGCTGGCACAGTTAGGCCAGCAAACTTTGGCCGGCAAAAGGGACATGGTAAAGTATTTGGACTACTCTGGAAGTCGGAGAGGCAGCACACAGATTGTGCTGACTCCAGGAGTGGTCCAAATGTGCTTTATGGTGGCCCTTGTGCCGGCCATACTTTGCTGGCCTAACCGTGCTGGCACAAGGTTAGGATTGCACCCTGTGTGGTAGAAAGGGGCTTGTTGCTGTTCCTCCTATTTTCTTCCCAGCAAGAAGCAGGCCGTCTGTATGGTTTGACAGACATCCGAGCTGAATGGGTTAACAACTGTGGATAACCAGACAAATCAGGAAAAAAGCATGAAACCACTATACTAATATCTCTTTGGTAAGTCTTGAGGACAATAACCAATGAACACAATATCTTTCCGTAGTCAGGTCCTTCTGACATTTTCCAAAGCAGTAAGCAGAATATTTTGGGGGAAAGCCATGTTCAGGGGAAGTACGTCCACGGCCGTAATGACAGTGTGTGCTACGGCCGCTTCCCAGTGCTGTTGTGGAAATGAGTAAGGAGGTCGCAGGTCAGCCGCGTGAGAGGTCTTCTCAAGGTTGAGCTGCACATGACACTTGCGGCCATTTGTTGAACTTGGCAAGGGATTACTGTGCGAGTTAGAGTGTCTCTTTTCATCAGTGCCGTTGTGCTGAACTGCTAGAGTTTTAGGGGACTGATGAGATTTCTACTTGCTGATCTTTAAGCCAGCAGGCTGCTTCGGTTGCCTGGATAGCATCTGAAGGAAGGGAGGGGGGCGCATTCAGCTTCTACTGGTAATACAAAACCTATAGATGGAGGTGGGAGAAAATGGTGATAATGAAATCAAAATACGTAACACAGGTTTTTGTGCTTCTCATTTTTCTTTTTTTAAAAAACCCAAATTCTGCAAACAAACAAAAAACAAAAATATCAACCCAATTTTATTTTGGTTTTATTTATTATGTAACGGGAGGTGCATCTGCTGACTCTATATCACCTACCTACTACACTTTTAAAGAGATCATAATTTAGAATTATAACTTTAGCACTTGAAAAAGGACACATCTGCCATGAGGCCTTCCTTTGAACAAGGCATGAAGCAACTGATCAGAGAGCACTTAAGATTAAACGTTGCCAGGCAGTACGGATTCCAATACGCTGTGATTTTTGAAACCAAAGGTGAGCAGCCCTACCTCCAAACAGACTGTGATGAGCAGGATTTTTTCCCAGAAAACGCTGGCAGCAGCGAAACCCTCTGCAGGACTGTCTCTGTACATGAAAGGTAGAGATATGGCAGAGGAAGCTGGGAATGAAGAAGAGAGAAACCGCATTTCCTGGCTATCAAGACCACCCATTTTCTGCTGTTGAAGAGGCTTGCATTGTTGGCATGTGAAGAAGCATCAGACAGCAGGACTGAAATCCCCTTGAGCCCTTTACCCTGCATTTGGACCTGTTGGTGTTAATTCAAGGTTATGATATATGAATGGGTGAGGGGAAAAGCCGTGGTCACCTCTCCTGCAACTGGCAGCCAGTTAAGTTTATATTTGGTCACCATGTTGTCAATACCTGTTTTCAGAGAGGTTCTCAACCTCCAATCCCATGTTTTGATGGAGGAGAGCATCCACCTTCCTATTATATGCCTGGAAAGGCTTCTTGGTGAATCAATAACTGGCTTGGGCAATTTGCATTTGCCGATCACCTGGCTATGGCCCAATAGACCAGCGTGTGCCGGCCTTGCCCGTAAACATTTGCAGCTGTTAACTATACAGTACTGTTGATATTTATCTGATCAATCGGAGGAAGGTCACTTGCCTATGTAAGGTCTACGTGTGCCTGTCTTCCACCTTCCAAACTGCTGAGTCAGTGCGTACAGGAGTGATGTTGCTGGAAAGCTGATGTGGTGGGAAAAGCAATAGCCTGTGTGGGGACCTGTGACCCTTCAGCTGGAAGGGATCCTCTACCCTTTCAAGGGTTTCCAGTGGAAATAACTGCACATGCAGCCAATTGGCAATTAAGTGAGCTATAAGTCAATTTTTACATGTTTGGCTAATCTGAGCTCTAAGCGAGCTGTTTGTTTCGCTTCATAAGGTTTTCTTGCATCCAAGTGTCCTGTAACTTCATCTGAAGTATTTCATCAAGGGAATCTCTTGCCTTGAAACTCTGGTGATAGGATAAGTATTTAAACACATTATTTTTTTAAAAAAAAATTCAAAGATCCCTCATATATTCAGAAAGGAAATGGGAAATGTATTAGGTGAAGCCCACTGTCTATATGGAGAAAGCAGGCTTGCTGGCAAAAGGAAAAAAGGGATGGGGACAAGATTAGCTGTGGGAAATTAGGGCTTTAGAAGTAGAAACAACATCAGAAGCTGGGGACAGAGATTGGGGCCTAGGGAAGATTGATTGAAGGAACTAGGAGCACAAAGAAATGTCTCCTGCAGCTCTGGCTCCTCTGTGCCTCAGACCAGGCTCAGATTTTGGAGCAAGTTAGACATGACACCATCCAACTGATAGACATGGGCAAGACCCACCATTTTCAAAGTGGGAAACGGGAGCAGTGCCAAGACGTCCTCCTGGAGCTGAAGCAGCCTGCTGAAAGATGGTGTGCCAGCCCTTCCTCCTCCCAGTGTTAGAGCTCAGAACTATCTTCCCTTCCACATGTCCCCTATCTTCTGCCCCCCTCTTCCTTTTCTAAACTTCCTTTTTCAGTTTTATAGAGGAATCATTGAATCTGTTCTTTCCAATTCTTCAACGGTCTGGTTTGGTTCAGTGACTAAACAGGATAAGAACAGACTCCAAAGGACAGTCAAGACTGCAGAAAGAATAATAGGAGTCAGCTTGCCCTCTATGGATGATTTATACAGGGTGTTCACAAAGTCTCTTTACAATTTCAGAAATCACGAAAATGCAAATGATGAGATATGTTGATGGAATTTATTTTATATACTAAGTTATTAAAGTTTGTACTATTAATTGGTGCAAAATGAACTTCAATATATACTCCTGATATTGTATACTTTCCATACATGTATCTCATTTGTTTTTTGTAATACAAGTTTGAAATTGTAAAGAGACTTTGTGGACACCCTGTATATTGCTCGGATGAGGAAAAGAGCAGAGAGGATTGTTGCAGATTGCTCTTAACCTACCTGTAATCTGTTTGAACTTCTTCCATCTGGACGTCATTATAGGACATGGTATATTAAAACAACCAGGCACAAGAACAGCTTTTTCCCCTGTGCTATTGGGCTACTGAATAGCTGACTATGTTGATGTTTTGGTTTTGATATGGATTAGTTTAGAGTTAGTGGGGGCTTGTTAATGGGATGGTATTATTTATTAGGTTAAGTTATATGTAAGAGCTTTTGAGACGAAGTAAAATTCCATGTATGGTGAAATTCCATGTATGGCCAATAAAATTCTATTCTATCTAAGGAATGAAAGAAGAAGGAAGGCAGTAGAGGCAAGCAGGTTCTCTGTGTGGACAAGAAAGACCAATGGGTGCCCCCCCCCCACCAACCTGATGCTTGAGGAAACGTCTTCATTTGGCCACCTTAGTGGAACTGGCCCTCTGTGAGAATAATTCAATACAGCACAAACATTGATCCCTCCTTGCACGTCCTCCCTTCAATGTTTCTTTCCTTCGTTTTTCCTTCTGGCAGAGCTTACTTTTGATATTGAAGCTCTATATAAGATAGCTGTGGAGAAGTGGTGGGCGGGGAAGGGTATGGATGGGGGATGGATTCAACAACCCCATCTTATAGAATTTCAGCAGTTAGCCAAATCCTGTTTGTTAAACTCTTATTTATATATTTAAAACAAAAATGAAGATCACAGTGTTTAGCATAATATACATAGGGATAAAACAAATATTAAGTGAGATAAACAGGACAATTTCCATTACAAATTTCCGTATCCAACCACTTCTTTACCTTACTTTATATCCAGTGGTGGGATTCAGGGGGTTCGCCCAGGTTCTATAGAACCGGTTGTTAAATGGCCGGGCCCCGCCCACTCGCTTACCTCGGCTGGCTTTGGGGTTTTTTTGGCTCCGGCTATGACATCATAGAACCGGTTGTTAATTTAATTGAATCCCACCACTGTTTATATCTATTTTCCATATCACTTTTTATGTTAACTGTCCTATCTAAACTTTCTTGTGCCAACTAAATTGAACAGGATATTCTCAGTAAGTACGGAGCATTTATCCATAGTTAAAATGTTTTTCTAACTCCCATCAAAATATTAGAGTATGCAATTCTAATTCCATACTCAATATTCCACAGTAGTTTTAATATATCAAAAGTGTGTAGGACTTTAAAACAATATAGAAATATAGGAAGCCTCCTGGTTATTCAAAAATATTGTTACTGATTATAATGAGATAATGTCACCAATACGTCACATTCTTTTTGTTATACACTATTAATCCATCAATACTTCTGGATCATGAACTACAGTTTCTGTTAAAAATTGCTCATTCCATGAATTACTGGTATACAAGGAAACAATATCTTGGAATATCTTTGCTCAGAACCCCATCTCCAATATTTCTTAACTACAGTAGTTTTGTTCATTAGTGTAACCTGCAAGGAGTTCCTCTCCCAATTATACAAAGACAGAGATTGATCACCTCCAGGATCTTGCTATAATGATTCTGGTCATAATGATCAGATTCATTGTTAAAATATCCTTATTCCCTCTTACATTTGGCCATGTATAACCTAATAAATAGACCAATGTATGGGATCATACATCCCATAGTATGATTGATAGCATAAATGACCTCACAGAAAGTATGTATTTTGCCACAAATCTGCCATACACGCATGAAGACACCTTTGTATAATCATCTATACAATCATCTCTATAAATCATCTATAGAAGTGTTATTCAAACTGTGAATCGGAACCCACTTGGTGGGTCATGACCTGATGTCAGGTGGGTTGTGGAAAGCTGGGAGCAGCCATCTTGGAAACTGTAGACCTTACTCTTGTTATATTCCTTTTGTAAGTGTTAACAGTTTGCGTTTTCAAGGGAGGGTTTTAGTTAACCATTTTTTTTACATAAAATTTTGTCATCTTGCTTTCTGTCAGGAATGTTTCATGGTTGTACAATTGCTGCAGTTCAAGAATGCCAGTTTGCATTCAAAGAGTGCCATTTTATTATGTTACACTGACAGCACTTCCTGCTTGATGATGTCACTTCCTGCCACAACATCACTTCCAAGTTAATGACATCACTTCCAATGGGTCCCGACACAAGTGTCATTCTAAAAAGTGGGTCCCGGTCTAAAAAGCTTGAATACCACTATAGAATCTTGAATGCAATCATCTTGTATAAATCATCAATAGAATCTTCAAAAGATTCTTTCTGGAACGTACTTCTCCGGGTAAGTAAGGGCCCGATCCTATCCAACCTTCCAGCTTAGATGCAGCCTCATTTCAGCCCCAAGATAAAGGAACAAACATTCCTTTAACTTGCAGGGGCCTCCATGACTGCCCTCCCCATTGCAGGATGCAGCCCACTCTGTTGTCATGGCTGCATTGGTGCTGGAAGGTTGGATAGGATTGGGCCCTAAAATACATTCTTAAATATATGTTCCCACTATTCACTGGATTATCACCTGAGATTCCTTTCCCATTTTTGGAATATATCCTCATCTTCTAGTTTCATCAGCACTTTGTAAATGTAAAAGCTTCCCCCTCTTTTCCTTGTTTTTTATTAATAGTTCAAGTGGTGTTAGATTTTGGGCTTAAATTTTTTTTTTGTATGAGGCAACAGAGTGTCTGCCGCTTGCCCTTTTCCAACGTATTGCCACTTGTCCCATCTAGCTTTCCTCCTGGCCAATGAAGACTGATATTGACTGCTGTCAATCAGTGCTGTGCTCAACTTATCTCCCAGAAATACAATAGTGGCATTGCTGACAATCAGTCCACACGCAGCATCCAATCCTATCCAGGTTCAAGTTGGGAGTAAGCCCCACAAAACTCAGCCTGACTGATTTCTAAGGGAGTGTGCATTGGATTGTGGCTGAAGGCTGAAAAGTCAGGCAACATTTCTGATGCAGTGGACGTTTGTCAGACAGCTCGACCCATTCTTTGTCTTGAACTAACCTGCTGGCTGGGTTGCTGCACTAAGGATTTTGAGTTCTTTAAGTTCATTATTTTGCTTTCAAATAAATGTGTCATTGTTGTACATGTGTTCTGGAGAAAAAAATAATAATCCTCTTTGCAACAAGTAGAATTAGTCTGAGCTCTGAATGCCTCCCCAGAACAGGGATAACTACATTGGTCACACACATTAGTTTGGCACAGACCTTCTCGTGGTTGATACCTATGTGAGTAAAGGATGGAAAACCTAGGTTATAAAACTCTCCAAAACAAATCTTAAGAAATAAAAGAAATTTTTTATTATACAGTATGTGACCTGTTTATAGAGCACTCCCTAAGTGGATCAAGGTGCTTAACATACATTGGTATTTTTGCAGTGGTTCTCAAACCTTTTAAATCAGGACCCACTTTTTAGAATGGCACTTGGGTCAGGACCCACCAGAAGTAATGTCATTAACCGAGAAGCGATGTCATAGCCAGAAGTGACATCATTGTGACATAATCAAATGACACTCCTGGAATGCAAACAGGCATTCTTGGACTGCACTGTATTATTGGAACATATAAGAAACCTGTAGGATCCATCCATGTGAGCTCATGGTTCGGGTGACATTTGAGTCTTGCTTGTAATATCCTTGCCCCATTCCAGATGTGTGGTACAATGTTTCTGCATGTTGCAGTCTCTTTTATGACCTGTGACATTTTGCTTCTTGCATGACTGAAAATCCCAGTTGCACAATTGACTCCGTGTGGTGGTGGTGGAGGGAACCAATCGCCGCCTCACTCAACAGACAGGAAAAGCATTATTGACTGACCTTTGCAAAAATGACTACCTTTCAGAGGTATGTACAACTAGAATACATCCCCGTCACCATTTCATAGATGAGGAAGAGTCTTGTGCCACACTTATCTTACCAGAATCTCACTCCAACTCTGCAAGTGAGGCTGAGAGAAAGTGGCTTGTCTAGACTAAGGCAGCCTGCTGAATGGCAGCTTGAATTGTATTGACATTATCAATGGCTTCACTGTGAAGCTAAAGCAAAGGTCCACCTAACCCATGTTCCGTTTCCAGTGGTGGCAGGTTAGATGCCCCTGCATGGACACACCAGGAATTGCTGCTAGAGTGCCCTCCCCTCTATGTTGCCTCTTTTCCCCCAGCTGCTGAACTTTGTATTCCTTCGCAACCCACCCATTCTGCACTGATGTATAGCAGGACGCAGGGCACTTGCTTCAGACTAATAGCTGCCCAGCAGTTGAGATAGAGTACTGCTTTCTGCTCACGGGGGTCTCTATGGCAGCAGGAGGACAGGGCAAATGTGCAGTGGGGAGAAGCCATTAAAGAAACCCCTTTATATAGGACTTCCTATAGGCAGTGATGTCATTCAGGGGGAACGGACCAGAACGGGCGTTCCGGATCCTAACGGGCTCCGTGGCTGGTTCCGGGTTCCCGACAAGTGCCAATCAAAAGTGAGTTCCTGTTCCTAAATCATTTGAATGACACCACTGCCTATAGGGTCTGTTTGGGCAATCTCCTAGTCCTCAGGACTGACCTTAGGAGCTGCAGGGTCCAACTGGAAGCATACATGCATATATTTTTTTCAGAGAAATAAATTTTCACTCCTTTCTAGAAATATATTATGTAATTCAGGGTACAATCCTAACTGACGTTCCAGCACAGACATAGCTTTGCCAATTGGGCATGTGCTGCATCCTGCAGTGGAGTAGTAGTCACGGAGGCCTCCTCAAGGTAAGGGAATTTTTGCTCTCTTACCTCAGAGCTGCTGCTTCGGTACTAGAAAGTTGGTTAAGATTATATAATTCAATTCATTTTTTTTAAAAAAAACACCCTACAAAATACAAACAGTATAACTGTTACTACATGCTTCCAGACCAGGGGTTGCCAGACTCAGTCCCGTGGTTCAAACCTGGCACCACTGGCTTCATCCCCCACATGAACGGCTCTTACTGTCCTGCCAGGTACATCTGCTAGGGGCTGCATCCCTTCGGGGTCTTTGCGGCCAGCCACTTCTGTGCAGAATTCTGCACACAAGGCGTGTTGGGGCAGCAGACCCCAGACGTGGCTGGCCACAAAGACCCCTGGGGGCTGTAGTCAGGGTCTTTGCAAGCACCCCCCCCCCCCACTGGAACATTAAAAGCCAGTTATGCTGGGGACACTTTTGGTGCTGCACCGGTCTCCAGTTTGGAGACTGCTGTTCTAGACCACGTTCTGTACAATTTTGATCTCCCTGACATTTTGCCCTCACCTGCAGAGCACATTAATTAAGACAGAAAGAAAACTAGTTAAAAGCTGCTAACACTTAAACCTGAAGATCCCATAGGACCTAAAGTCACCTCTAAAACAGAGGCTGAAACCTACTAAAATGAAGGTTAAAAGCATCCTCCCCCTTAAAGCAAAGGCTTCAAAGTATACTTCTACATTGGACAAACTACCAGCCAGAGCTCCTAAGAAGGAAGAGCTAAAATAGGCATTAGGTCCACTCATAGCACAGCCTCCAATCAAACACCTTGATCTTAGCCATGTGATCAATCAACTTCTCAAACCATCCCTCTCCTATTGTCGGCTGTGTTAAAGGGATATACCCACCTACTTGGTAAACAGTATAAAAATAAACACTACGGACTTAAGAATTCAGAAGAAAATCAGAATTGTTGCTGTTCTCTATAAAACCTGCAATGTGGTGTTAGGTATCTGTTGTAATGTGCTGCAGTATGTGTTTGACGAGACTAGATTACCATAGTATTCAGCTCTTATAGGCTGCATGGGGTCCAACGGGGAGCTGGGCCTGCTAGTCCTTATGGAACATATGTACGTAAGAGATGTTTTGGGTGGATAGCGAACATATTGGGGCTATCAGAATTTCATGGATGTCAGCGGGCCGGAATGCTCTTATGGTTTCTCAGGAAGCAAGTAGCACATCCTGCTCCTGTCTGTGAAACACCTACACAGGCAACATTGCTTAGGAGCCTGCCTGCCTTTACTGCTTGTGTGCGAAAGCATAGGTGTGAATTGGCTCAAGTGTGAAGGCAGACCCACCATCTCGTGAAACCACTTCCTTTTTTATGTCCGGCTTACAGGGAGGTTTAGCAACAAATAACAGCACTGCAAATGAGAGAAGTGGGAGAGGAACTTGCTCAAGAGGGCAGAATGTGACTATACTTGCCTGCAGTGGGATTTTTGAATATATTCTCAGCTCCTTAGAAGTGTTCAACAGGAGCAGAAGAGCATCTTGGGCAGAAGACAACTCTTGCCTTCATGAACTTGTTGGGCTTTGAAAGTGGCCTCAGAAAAGGTGCACCTCTGTAAGTAAGAGGCTTCTTTGTGGGTGGAAAAAAATGTCTGGTTGAATTAGTATTCCTCCCCCCTCTGTAAACTCTTCAGTGAGATAGTCAGTAGCTGCAAAATGAATGGAGCCCAGCCCACTTTTTTATTTCACTTATTTATTATTTCTCTACTTTCACTTTTTTATTTATGATGTGAAATTGTTTCCTACTAAGTGTGTGATTCTGTGCCTATAGAGGCATCTGAAACTTTATTTGCTTCTCTGAGACTTAAGCAGCCTAAATGGGTGTAGGGTGGAGGCAAAGGCTGAGGACAATCTATCTGCAGTGATTGAAAGTGGAGCAAGATTAGCAGATCTCATCTGCGACCAGAATTGGCCACTGTCTGTATATTCAACAGTCTCTTTCTCTGTGTCTCAAATAGACAGTGTGTTGATATTTACTTGGACCAGGAACTGTGGACTGCATTCAGAGAGGCACAAAGCTGTATTTGTGTGTTTTTTTCTGTAAAGTTCATGTGGAAAAAAAATTACTTAAGACAAGTAGCCTGAATAAAATCGGACTTCTTTTTCTGGCTTCTTATTTGTTTTTCTGCATATGGCTATTAATATTTTGGCTCCTTCCTTCATGCAGGGGAGGAAAAATAGATGAAAGAAAGAGACTGGAAACGAAGGATAGCATCCAGAGGACTGCGCATTGATGTGCAGTGCAATCCAATGCAGATTTACTTGGAAGTAGGTCTCACTGTGTTGATTGGGGATAAGCCCTATTGAGTCTCAGCAAAAACAAAAACAAAAAAACCCCTTAGACTGCAATGCTATGTCAAAACAAGGCCTGTGAAAATGCTTTTAAAAACTCAAGCTATGAGTTTGGTGGAATTAATAGCATTGCCATCTTGTACTGGTTTAGGCTCCTGTGTCTTTCATACTGATGTGCCAGGGAGAAATCTACCAGTGCCGCTTCTCACTCCTGGAGTGCAGTAGTAGAAAAAGTTATACGTTCTTTCTGTCTTGGGACCCTTTCTGGGAGAAGTCCCAACCATAATGATGTAGTAGTACTTAGGCCATATGGCATCTATTTCAGGGAAGACAAACTTATAAGAAGCCAGAAGAGAAGAAGTAGAGAGGATCCTGCCTGCCTAAGCATTTGCACATTAAAAGCGGATCTAATTTTTTTTTGGGGGGGGGAGAAGAAGGAAGTAAGGAATACATAGTCTGTGCTGTGTGCACTGCACTACTTTGGAGTAGTTCAAGTGGCTTCGGGGGACTCATAAAAGTGCTATCCTATGCAGGTCCACCTGGAAATAAGCTGCATTGTGCTTAATGGGGCTCCCTCTCAGAAGAGTGTGCATAAAATTGTAGCAGTAGAGAATGTATTGTAAGGGCTGCAGCTGTCTTAATGTAAGTGAATGCGGAAGGCTCTATCACTGTGGGTTGGGACCCACCAGTGGGTTGTGAGCAAACTTCAGGTGGCTCGCGAAGCACCAAGAGCAGCCATATTGAAAATATGGGAAGCTGGGATGCTGGAAAGGGAGAGATTGCTGTGTGGTTTTGCTTGTATCAAGGTTGTAAGTAGGCTTTTTGCCTTTCTGATTCCCTTTGCTATTGGAAAATGGCCGAGAAATAACCCAACTTTTTTGCTGCATTCTCAAGAAAACAGCAGGCTTTGGCATCACAATGACAGCACTTCAGGTGTATGTGCTTGTATGTCTCAGACAGATTGTCACTCTAAAAAGTGGGTCCCGGTGCTAAGGCATTTGAGAACCACTGCCATATCGGATCCATCATGTGAATGCATAGCTGCCAGGGAGAAACCGATTGCCTTGACTCATATTGCTACTACAACCCCAATCCAGAAAGTAGATACAACTGAACAGGAAAAAATAAATCACATTGTGGGGAGAAACTAACCTATATACATGATTACTTGGAGCCCTTGATCTTTTTTCTCTTATCTTGTTCTGGCCACATCCCTGCCCCTACTTCCACATGTGGGTTTCACTGCAATCAATGCCACTTGCATGAATTTAGCTAGGCTCAGGATTGCAGCCATAGCTGGAATGACCTCCTCCGCCCCAGCAGCGTTTTGTAGCCTTGACTCCAAAACAAGGGCCTGGGTGTGATTAATATAGATACAGGGATCTTGAAGCAGGCAACAAGAACAGGAAATCTAATCTTCCATTTTTTTCTATATATAGTAAATACCTCTGAGATAAGTCCATAATGGCTTGTATAAATACATCTAAAATGTGTTTTGTAGGCACATATTTTCAGGATGTTGTCATGATACGAACCACATGTACAGCCTGAAAAATTATGTGAAACTATGTCAAAACCTTGCCCATAAGTAAAAGTTATGTGCAGTGTACGTATGTGTAAATATTTAGCTGCAAGGAAGGCCGCATGAGAACAACTTCAGAATGATCCTGGAGACAGGAAGCCACAAATTATAGCTCTGAAATTTACCATGCTTGTATGTCTACATAAATAAAACCAACTGGAAAGACTGGAAGAAAAAGCTGATGGAAGGGGAGGGCAGATGAGGGGGTGGGTGGGGGGAGAAACATGGATATAAAAACAATCTCCTTGGCTCAGATCAGAAGACTTTAAGCTTATTAAAACTTGGAAGAACAAGCATGGGAATAAGCAACTTTTCCCAGCGTCAGTCTAAATCCTGCAATGACTTAGGGCTCGCACACAAAATGCTCCATGTGAGCAGCCTCTGCCACACTTGGGAACAGGGACAAATGTAATTTGTTGATTTGAGAAATGATGGGTATTGGCATGCAGTTGCTGTGATTCTGGCTGCACTTCTTTCAGCAGTCATAATCACAGGGCTTGTTCCTGGCTATATCGATGATCTCAGGCTCAGATCAGTAGGTGTGCGAGAAGCCACTTTTTGCCTGAAGCTACACAGGTTCATATCTAGCCAATGCCTGGATGGCAAACAGCCTGGGGAACCCTACAGGCACCACCTTGAGTCCCAGCATGGAAGAGAGGGAGAAAGGAAATAAACTAAATCCACCAATCAGTGATTGCCCAATTCACACAATGTAGTTGTTTCTAGGAGCACAGGCGTGAGGTTAGTTCAGGTAGATCGGGTGTTAGGGGAACATGTGTGAAGTAAAGGTAGGAACAGTGTCACAAAATGCTAATAATTCTCTGTGAAAAATCCTACTTACCCTGCATGGCTAAAGCCATCCTGCTTGGCCATGAGCACTGAATTTTTCAGCAATGTACATTGGGGATGGTGCCAATTGCAAGTTCGGATCTGATTCTGTTGGAGAGTATCATGCTTCTACTCCCTATCTATACAAGGCAAGCAAGATGATTTCCCTCTCTTGCTTGTCTCTCCACTGTAGATTGGCAAAGGGGAAGAACAAAAGCTCCTAACAGAACCAGTTTTGATTGCTCTCCTTAGGATTGCCTTTGGAGACAGGCCAGCCTGTTCTCTAGGGGGAGTCTAAGTGGCCCCATTTGTTCTCTAGATGGCCCTGTTTGCCTGGGCCACCCATCCATGAAGCCAATAGGCAGCAGATAGACTGGAGAACCTACCTCTGCCTGCCTGCCAGTGCTCTTCCTTCCCTTTCCAGTCCCTAGAGGAAGAGGACGACAGAGAGGACGAAGAAATGTGGAGAGGAGGAGAGAGCTGGACTAGAACATTGGAGAGTGGAAGGAGCAGAGACTGGTACATGGGGCAGCATTTGGCATTCTGCCTCAAGGCATTGGGAAGACTTGGGTCAGCCTGCTGTTTGCCTTCTATTGTCATATTTAATAAATCAAGTAGTACAATACAAAGGAAGGCTCCTGAAGACTCTGCTGCTCTCTCATCCTAAGGAAGCCAAGCCCTGCATTGCTAGCCTTGGAATTTCTCACCACTCAGGAAAGTGAGGTGTGTGCATCAGATTAAATAAGGACTGGTTAAACATTATTCTTGAAGCTTGTGAGTAAAAGGGAAAATGTTCTGTCCCCCCCCACCCCGTAAACTCCATCAGGTCAGTTGCCCTTTGCTTCTGCTATTCACCAGCTTCATTATTCTGTGTGTGTGTGTGTGTGAGTGAGTGAGTGAGTGAGTGAGTGAGAGAGAGAGAGAGAGAGAGAGAGAGAGTGAGAGCATCCCAGTTCTTTTGCTACCGCCGGTTCAGAAGAAAGAACTTTGGTTTTGCAGGCTAAAACACACTTTTCAAATGGGGACTTGGTATTGGGAATCTCTAACATTTGAACAGTGAACCCTGGCTTTTGTTTTGCTGTTGCCTTGTTGTGCTTCTCATTGGCAAGCGTGCTGAGGTAGAGGAGGCTGTGAAGAATTGTCCCAGGAAACCCTGTGAGCTTTGTGACTGAGAAGGGACCTGTACTTCCCCTCGGAAGTGGAGCTTGGCAGTCATTGTCAAACCTGCCATTGCTGTACACTACCTTACTGGCTGAGGGAGTGGTTCACTTGAGGACTTGTCAGGGAAGGGTGTGTGTGTGTGTGTGTGTTGGGTGTGTGTGTGTGTTGGAAGCAGACTTGCAGTCCAGTCTCTCTGTCTTTACCTAGAAGCCTGCCCTGCTAACTGTGTAAACTCCAGCTTCTGCAGGGCTCCGGCCAAAGTTCTGTCCTGGGCCTCCCGTGTGTGTGTGTGTGTGTGTGTGTGTGTGTTTGAGCTTGTGGGCATACAGTACACTCTCCCCTCCCAGAGGCTTAGCTGGCTCCTTTCTTAGCGCTCCAGCAGTACTGACCACCCAGACCTCCCTCTCTTTGCCTCCCCTGGTGCTGTCGGGTTGCTGACTGGCTTGCTTCCTCAGCAGAACCAGGATGCTTAGACAATGGCAATGAGGTAGGCTGAGGATGCAGAGCGGGGCATGTATGGAGAAGCAGCTGCCTCTCCCACCCGCCAGCATTTGGCTATCAGGCATTCTGGGCAAGTCATGCTTCTGCTGGGCTTGTCCACTGCCAGGTGCTTCTTGGCCTTTGGACGGCCAGCTGGCCATTGACCCTCACCTGACAGATCCCGTCTTCTCAGAAACATTAGGGTTGGCTAGAAACCTTTTCTTTTTTTAGCACCCAAGGCAGGTGGTTTCTACCCCCTAAGCATATAATAATACACATAATCATAAACACAATAACGTTCAGCCATTTAAGGCAGGGATTTGAAATCAGTTGCTTTTTGCTGCCTAAAGGTTAGGGCAGTCTTGCCTAATTAGGGGTGCAATCCTAATATAACCAGGAGTCAGACCGGCACAAGTTAGGCCAGCAAAGCTTGGGCAGCGCAAGGGATACCGTAGAGTATGTTTGGACCACTCTTGGAGTCAGGGAGGCCAGCACACAGACGTACGCCTTCCTCCCAGACTCTGAGAGTGGTCCAAATATACTTTATGGTGTCCCTTGTGCCGGCCAAACGTTGTTGACCGAACTCCAAGCTAGGATTGTGCTCTAGGTTGCTGCTTACCACTGATGCTCGCCTGCACCTCTGTCTTCCATTAACATTTGTTTATCATTTGGGCAGCCCATAGGATTGGGCTGCCAGCAGGAGTGTGTTGGGACAGTGGAACACACTTCCACGGTTGCAAAATGACTCCCAACTGGCGGTTATTTGGGAGCAATGCTGCAGGAGGCAGCAGTGCTCTCCACCCATCGCTGGTCCCCCCCTACACCAGCTAGAATAGGTAATAATAATAATAATAATACATGCATTTATATACCGCCTTTCTTAAGATCACCAGATTTCTCCAGTGACTACAACTCAAGGCGGTTTACATGGGCAGACTTTATTCATAAACCCGAAGGTTTTTACAATTTACAGAATGTTCTGTCTTTCAAGAACTACACACATTCAGATCTTCCTTTCTGGATTTAGCCTTCTTTCTTTAGCCACTCGTCTGTCTTCTGCTGGCTGATGCTTCCCTGCTCTCACCAGAGACGCAGCTGACCTTCAGCACACTCCTCCTCCCACGAGGCAGCTGAAGCTCAGCTTCTAATCAGCTGCAGTTGCAAGGTCTGCACTCTCAGAGACTTCCGGCAGTCCCGAGCTCACGACCTTGAGATCTTCAGCTGTATTTTCAGGCAAACGGAGGCATTAACCCTCTCAGCTAAGGCAGCAGCCAGGGCAGCACGAAGTGGTGGGGAGCAAAACTGGGTGGGGAGAGGTGGATCTGGGGGCGATGGCATGTCCCAGATCCTGTACCCTCATTTTTCAGCCTCGCTGCCCTTTTCTTTTCAGACTTGCACCTTCTGCAGAGCTGGTGCAGGTCCGAGGAGACCCACTGCAAAGCCAGAGGCATTTCGGTGCCCACCCCATCACTTAGGTCCAATTCTAACATTGAAGCCCTCATGTGATGGCGGCTGTAGCAATGCTCCATAAAGGAGCTTTCATCTTTCAAAGTGGCTCACCTTTTGAATCGCATGGTAAACCTCCAGACCAACCTGGCGTATTTCTGATATGTGAGAAGAGAGTCTCTGCAGGATCAGGCTGGTCTGCAATGCTGGCATTCGGTTTGCCAGTGGCCTTGGAGCAAAGTTCCACATTGCCCCCTTCTTGACATTCCTCACTGCCCCTCCCCTCCCCCTCTCCCCCCAATGGCTCATTGGGTGCTTGGTACTTGTGGTTCAGGGGATTGACTCTTAGGCTAACTCTCCTCTTGTGCAAAAGCCCTGAGTCACATGAGCCATGAGTCAGGCAAGGATGTGAGAATTCCATTTTGAAACATCAGAGCTGCATTCCAGAATGCAAGACATCAATTCCGCCAAGTTATTTTCAAATCCCCATTTTTTCCCCTAATTGCCTGTTCAGCACAGCCAGGCAGCCAATTTTGCTTCCCTGCTGCTACTCCAAACAGAATACCACAAAATCTGAGCTCGCTCCAGAGTCTTTAACAACAACTTGGCACACAGAAACATAAGCAGGTGAAGCCTTCTCCAGTGTGTGTTAACAATTCCTCATCTCCCACCATTTGTTGCCAATTTTCCACTATCCTTGATCCTTCTCCCCTCTCCCCTGGGCTTCTATGTTGCTTCAGCACAGGGGCTGTCTCAGCAAATCCGCCACCTGATTTGTGGAGATCCACTGTCCCCCCTCAAAGTCACTGCTTACAGTTGTTGCTGCTGCTGCCTCCTCCTTACCTGTCAACAACTTTGGGCGCAATCCTAACTTGGAGTTAGGCCCACACGACTAGACCAGCAAAATTCGGCTGGCGCAAGCGCCACTGTAAAGCACATTTGAACTACTCTTGGAGTCAGGGAGGATGGCGCACGTCGGTGTGCTGGACTCTCTGGCTCTGAGAGTGGTCCAAACGTACTTCACGGTGGGCCTTGTGCTGCCCTAACTGTGCCATCCTAACTCCAGGTTAGGATTGCGCCCTTAAGGAAGCAACTGGGCAGGCTAAGAGAGGGACAGGAGTGTAGTAACCTGCCTAGAGCTCACCTTCTCAGTCCTCTTACTTTTTGGGAGGGCCCTCTACAGTATTTGCTGCTGCTACATCTCCCGCCTTGCTCTCCACCAGCCTGTTGACACAAACAGGGTGGGCAGAGGTCAAGGGAGAAGAGGCAGCTCAAAAGATAAGAGGGAGTGGAAGGATCCACACCTCCTTTTCATTCTGGTTTGCCTGGCCTTGCTGAGCAGACAAGAGAAGAAGGCAGATACTATGGATCCTTTTCAGTGCACAGCAAGTGGGAAGAGGACTGGAGAGCTGACTGAAGGGAGTAAAGAGACTGATGGTGGGTTGAAATGGATGCAGGGCACCCCTCATAACTTCCCAGCCTCTCCCCAACCCACTGTCAGCCTCTTAAACTGGGCTGCCACAACATTCTGCTGCCAGAGCATCTTTGAATCCAGAGCTATTGCCAAGAGGCTACGAATCTCCCAGTGAAAGGCAGGTCCTTTGGTCGATTGCCTGACTTCATAGTCTGGCTTTCCTCAGAACCGCAGCTCCTAGACAACCCGCTTCCTGGGATTGGCGAGCCAGGGCTCTCTGGGCCTTCAAGCCTACCTGGCAGGTTGAGCGGCAAGTCAGGTGTCCAGGTGGTTGCAAACCCTCTTAACTGAGCATGACATCATCAGCCTGATGTTGTTTAAAAGCACCCACAAGGATGTTTGCGTGTGTTGCCTGATCCTCTGCTGGAGGTCGCTGTTTGAGAGAAAGGGATCTACCTACTCATTGCTACATTGCAGGTGTGTGCGGATAAAACTTTGGAACAGCATGAGGTGACTGGAAGAGGGACAGTGTTCAATTGTATCAGGGGAATTTGTTTTATTTTGCCATTTGCCTTTTAATCTCGGAAAGGACCTTTTGCCAACTACCTCTCCTTTAGAATATACCTGCTGATGCCTTCCTTTGATCCCTGTACAAATCCCCTCCTTTTTATTGTTTTGTTCTTTCGGCACTTTAAGAAACTGTTTACACACACACACACACCTGCCTGATCCAAGTTCATTTGGGAGGCAGCAGGTTGTCACACCTCTCTGACTGTTGCATTCCATTGCTCGAAGAAAGCCCCCCTCCCCCACAGAGCTTGGGGCTCTCTGTTCACAAGGCAACCATTCCCTTTCACTGGGGGCAATGAAAGCTATTGTTCTGCCCAGTAAATTCCCAATAGGAAGAGCAGAGGGAAGAGAGTAAGGGGAAACTAATCACTAGATGCAATGCCTATCCCCCTCCGTTTTTGTTTTCTATCACATAGCACTTCTCCCTAGGTCAGAAAAACAAAACAAAACACCACACACTTCACTGTGTTAAGCTCAGCGTGTGGGGCTGCTGTTTGAAGGCAAGGGGGCAGGGCAAGGGACAAAGCTTTCCACACTACTGGTGACAGGGCGAGGAAACCAAACAGAGACACAAAACCAACTCACTTCGTCTCCGGCAAAGCGAAACAGGCTACCACAGCCACTGTGTTGGTTGGAACAGGATGGGCCCCCCTGCCCTCGTTCCCTACCACAGCCCCCCCCCCTTTTCAGCCATAACATATTAGATGTATGAAGTTGTGGTTCAGTCCTTCACAGCCCAGAAGGTAGTTAATGGTTAAACATCTTACAGCCGACTGGATGGGAAAAGGGTGCAGAATCGTTTCCATTTCTTATGTATAGCTGAGGCTTTGAAATGGGATCTTAGTTTACACCAACAGCTTGTCTTTTTAAAAAAATAGAAAGCATTTTAATTGAAGGCCCCCCTCCCTGTTTAATCAAGGGGAATACAAATGTATTAAACGAATTGTGACCCTGCTGCGTTGGTTTCTTAGAAACCAACCATATCTTTCCTCGCATGTACGGTATTAGTGAGAATTCTGTTCCCCCCCCCTCAGTAATGTATTATTTCATTATCTATAACTAGAAGTGAAGAAGTTCAATTGCAATGTAAGCTAAAATGAAAGCACCAAATAAAAATAAATGTTAGCATCCTTTTGGCTGGAACAAAACTATTTGGAAGAAAAGCGGCAAGTAATGGCTCATGTCATTTGGCCACGGTTTGGCCAGTCTTGGGCCTCTGCAAAGTTCGTGAATATCCAGTCTTCCACTTTCAATCAAATAAGTAGGAAGGAAGTGAACAAGATAAGAGATAAGACGTGGAAAAGAGGGAATGGTGTGTCCATCCATCTGTCGCTCAAGGATTACGGGGTTGCAATAATTTTTAGTCATCACAGTACAGGTGTACCCCAGTATCCACTGATTCAGTATTCACGGTTTCAGGTATCCATGGTGGGAACCCCAGCGGATACCGGGACATGCCTGTACAGTACTTCAAAGCCATTGTCACAAGATTTTTCTTCAGATTTATGTAAAAGCTCAGTTGTCATTGCTGCCTCAAGTGTTTCTGAGGGAGTTGGGGTACAAATGTATTAAACGAACAGGTAACTCCTCAAGGGGAGTAAGTATAGTGTTGTGTATTTGTGTGAATAATAGCAGAGTTGGAGGCTCGGATACC
>JAJKFI010000018.1:758169-798507 GCA_029204185.1 Lerista edwardsae | reverse complement strand
GGCGTGCGCTGGACACCATAACCTGTTGTGTATTTGTGTGAATAATAGCAGAGTTGGAGGCTCGGATACCCATTTCAGCGCTTGCTTTAGCGCTCTGGAGCGAAGTAACGAAGCGATCGCCACATTTCCATAACAAAAGTCTCTTTATTGTAGCGAAAGTGAGATAGGTGAAAAGTTTCAGTCTGCCGGCTAGGAAAGCCGGTGAAGTCTTTGCCGCTCGCAGGCGGCGTTTCAGTGCAGCTTTTACATCTTATGCACACACAGTGAAAAACTCCTTCTACACTAGAACAAAGGGATGTAGCCAGAGTATATCTGGTAGGTGGATACCTGAAGACCCCTTGTGCCCCATCTTACCCAATGGGGTGACCCTTAGAACACTATGATCTCATGGGAATGTGCAGTGTTTGCAGCCAGGGCTTCCCGTGTGAAACTGCCTGCTTATGTTACACTATCAGAAAGGGAGTACAACTACTGTTCAGCTAGTTGCCCTAACAAGCTGGGAAGCTGCCTGCTGAAGGACGCACAGGTGTTCTATCTGATCCTGAGACGGAGAGACGGAATGCCAGTTTCAACCAGTTCTGTACTGTGAGATGTGAAACTGCAACATATAGGGGAGGCGAATACATGTGGCTATTAAATTTGTCTGACTGCAGACAAATGTAGTTCTAAATACCACCTTTCTGAATGCTTGCAATGCAACCCTACTGCTTTTCCCAGGTGTATGGCAGACAAGATCACTGCACATTTGTGTGTCATTTGACAAGGCACAAGTTTGAGAATTACAGAAGCTGTGAGCTGTGTTTCAAGGAAACATGGACACAAGCCAAATAGTTGAAAATAGGCAAGAGATAACTTTTGATTTGGGCAGGTTTCCTAGGGAAAGGGGAAGGAAGCAAGTCAAAATTCCTCAGGTCTGGAGAAAGTGGAAGGCTGAACATGCTCTTGCCAAAATTAAACCTTGTTCTGTTGGTTGCAGCACTCTGAACCTGGTCATCTGGGGGCCCCTGTGGACTATGCCGCCACCAGGTGAGGTGAGGGGGATGGCGGCCAGGAATAGGGCCTTCTTGGTGGTGGCTCCATGGCTGTGGACTTCCCTCTCCTTGGAACTAAGAACAGCTACCTCATTAGCAAAATTTTGGTGGGGTCTCTCTCTTTAAGGAAGCATTGATTAATTGCTGACTTGTTGGGCTGGCATTTTACTTTCATTTTAATCTGTAATTTTAATTTGTAATTTCTAAGTCTGTAATTTTAATGTTAGTCTATTGGGGTCTGTTGCTTTTAATGATGTTATTATTTTAATTTTACTCTGGCTTCTTTTATTTTATTGTAAGCTGCCTTGGGTGCCCTAACACAGGGCAGAAAGGCAGGGTATAAGTTCATTAAAAAATGTGAGGACTGATGGTTGAGCTGCTGGTACTGCCTGAAGCTAAGCAGGAGAATCTGTGGTCTATTTTTGGATGGGAGACAGAACGCCAGGCTGTGACAAGCTGCAGTACTTGTGGTGGCAGAATGGAGTCACTGTGGAGCTAATTAGCCAGTGTGGGAATGTTGTGAGATGGCCAGACGGCAAAAGAACGGAGTCCAACCTTGAGGACCTGTCCAGACTGGACTTACGATCACCTGCTGAAGCTCGCTGTCACACGGCCAGAGGAGAGAACCACACTGTGAAGGCTACATCTGGGACTGAGGATTCGGTGAATCGCAGAATACTGTATATGTGTAAAAACCCCATTGAAAAATGGTGGTTTAGACTAGCCTGCCCATGTAAGCTGCCTTGGGCATTTGCTTCGGCATGGGAAAGGCGGGGTATGAATTCTTCAAAATAAATAATAAAATAAAAATAAATAAATTAATTAAATAACTGAACCTGTTCCTATTGAAATCATGAGGACTTAAAAGTGGCTTCTGTTGCTTCCATGTGAGATACGTGCAACTTCTCTCTTCAAGCTTGCTATATGACTTTCAAATGTTTAGCATCACTTTGTTTCTCGCTGGGTTTGTATAGCGCTACAGGTATGTGGCTGCTTTCTGGAGATCTGCTGTTCTTCTCCAGCAGTGACTGAAAGCCAATGGTATAAAAAGAGCGCGAGTGTGGTCTAGTGGTCAGAGTGCTGGGTCAGAACTGGGGAGACCCAGATTCAAACGTGGCTCACTAGGTGGACTTGGGCTTGTCTCTCTTTCTCAGCACTCTTTCTTCCAGTGTTACTGGCGGGAATAATAAAATGTGAAGGGAACCAGGTGGACTGTCCTGAGCCCCTTTCAAGAAGGGCAGGATTAAAATGCCCTGCAAAAACAGCAAAGGTTGCAGATACTGCCACCATGTGGAAGCTACAGGAAGTACAAAGAGCCATGTAGACAGAGCTTGTACAGTACTTGCACTAAAAAAGCTACTGAATGTATTTTTAGTTAATTGTTTCTTCTGTTACATCAAACTTCAGATGCTATTTTGGGAGTCAAATATGTGAAAATGGAAGATCATGGTCACTTAACCAAGTGTTATATAAGATCTGTCAGATCAAAAGTTAAAAAAAATAATTAAGTACAGATTGGGTCTTGGAGGAGAACCCAGATTTAATGTAACTAAAGAGAACTGATTTGAAAGTCAATGAACGCTGTACCCCAAATTTTACAACTGGAATAAATGTTGCTTATTAGGGAAATTGTTACTGCATGTGTATATATGCGCATTTAGCTTATTGGCGGCAGGGGTGGGGGGTCAAATTAACTTCCCGTTCATGCTTGTCACACAGCTTTAGTACTCTCCATACTGGGCTGTGTCTTGCAATTTCTAAAAGACAGTAGGGTACTCCCACTGGGGGAAAAATGCTCTCTTATAGTGCAAATGGTCTTCATTCCTTTTGCCCTGTACAGGGATGGGAAGGAGAGAAAACTTGTAACTTCCTTGGCTTGGCCTTCTTTTTCTGGATGTCAGGCCTCTCATCTGTCTTCACCTCTTCTGTCACCCAGCAGCTCTTCAAAACTGCCTGGGCCAGGGGGATCCTGAGAGTGGATGAGGAAAAGTCCCAGGATCTATGTAATTAATCTGTGGAACACCTTGCCACAGGATGTGGTGATGGCATCTGGCCTAGATGCCTTTAAAAAGGGAGGCCTAGATGCCTTTAAAAAGGGATTAGACAGATTTGTGGAAGAAAAGTTCATCCTAGGTTACAAGACGGGATGGTTATGTATAACCTCCTTATTTTAGAGGTAGGCTACCTTAGAATACCAGGTGCAAGGGGGTGGCAACAGGATGCAGGTACCTTGTGTGCTCCCTGAGCCATCTAGTGGGCCACTGTGAGGTATAGGAAGCTGGTCTAGATGGGCCCTTGGCCTGATCCAGCAGGACCCGTGATCCTCCCTGTCTAGCCAGATTTGAAGTGTTGGGTGGAAGAGGAGGTGGGGAGGTGGAAGTGGTGACAACATCAGTGGCAAGGAGCCCTTTTTTATCCCCTGGTATTGTTCTGTGACCACCTTTGCCACCAAGCACTCCTTCAGAACTGCTTGGGCAGGAAGGACCCTGGGCAGTGATGTCATGTAGCCAGGATGCTCCGGAACGCCGTTCCAGTTATTCTGTGTAGGGCTGGCTCTGCCCACTGCAGTTGTTGCTGCCGCGTGCCCCTGCAATATGTGAATGAGGCTGGCCGCACCTGCGCCCTGCACGCCTGCAGCCAGAGGTTTCAGCCAGCCAGGCAGGCAGCGGACCATGGGGGAAGCGAGGACGCGCAGAGGAACTGCCAATCAACCGTGCGTCCCGGTAGCTACTTCCTGCATTCCGGTTGTCAGTGTTCCACCACTGACCCTCGGGCCATCTTTTGGCCTCAACTGCTCTTGAAGCAGTGCCGGGCTGCAGAGCAGGAAAGGAGGAAGAGGCTCCCTTCAACTAGGACAAGGGGAGTGTCGTCGTCCCCTCCCACTCTTCTCTCACTCTTCAAGTACAGCATCTACACTGCCTAGTAGTGGCCAGGGAAGGCAGCCCTGGGAAGGCAGATGTCAGGGCTTGAACACGGGACTTCTAGGCTGCAAACACTGCTCTACTACCACTGAGCTGTTTGTCTGTGTGGGGGGGCGCTAATAGGATTTCTCAACCTTTTTCCTTTCACATCATTTACCTGATTGAAATCCTCCTCTTTTAAAAGGGGGAACTGGTGTTAAGTTTAGATAAGAGTGGAAAAAGTAAAAATAAATGTGCAATATGGGTAGCTATGTTTTTCCCCAGCATGGGTAACAGAAACTTGGGGAAGAAAATGAGATAAAGAGGAAAATCTGACCTTCTCCTGACTACTTGAAAAAAAAAGAAAGGTTGGAAGATCTGATTGTGGACCTCCGATGGCAGTTCTGTCATGGCCCTTAGGCAACGCTGGGAAAAATGCTTTAAAACCAACGATGAACATCCTTTCTGCATGGCTGTATCTGGATGAGTATCAGAATTGCCTTGCACTGAGGCAGCAACTTATGAGATGGGTGGGTGGACTTTGGTTCCATTTGTAAGGGAGCAGTGGGTGGGGTGACTGGCTCCGAGGGGCAGACGATCCAGGTGTGAGTGAGCTACCTTCTCTGTCTGAGTCATTACAGAGGGATTCTCCAAGAGTTACAGGCCTCGCTGAGTCATCTATGAAATTCCGTGTGTATGAGTACAAAACTAGGGCAGAAATGGGTAGGCTGGCATTCTTACTGTGCAGGGCTTTAAGTAATTACCAATGGATACACTGAGTGGTCAAAGTGACCTTTCCTTCGTGCTGATAGATTTATTTGAAGAATTTCTATCCTGCTTTTCTCATGCCGAAGCAAATGCCCAAGGCAGCTTACACGAACAGGCTACTCTAAACTACCATTTTTTCCAATGTTTTTTTTTTTTTTTAAACAATTATACAGTATTCTGTGATTCACTGAATCCTCAGTCCCAGTCCCACTGAATCCTGCAGCCTTCACAGTGTGGTTCTCTCCTTTGGCTGCATGCCTTTGAGCTTCAGCAGGCAATCGTTAGCCAAGCCTGGACAGGTCCTCAAGGTCATACAATGTTCTTTTTGCTGGCTGCCCTTCTCACACATTCCCACATTGGCTGATCAGCTCCACAGTGACTCCATTCTGCCACTACAGGTACTGCAACTTCTCACAGCATTCTGTCTCCCATCCAAAAACAAGACCACAGATTCTCCTGCTTAGCTTCAGGCAGTACCAGCAACTCAACCATCAGTCCACACCTCTTGCTCAAGAATATAGGTTGTATGTTTTCTGAATACATAGATGGATATAGGTTGTGCCATTTGGCCTAAGGTAAGGGCTAATGCATTGCTGCATTAGCTTTGGGGCTACTTAATAGGTACCACAACCTGCTTGGGTAGAGCTGATTCTGAGATGGAGCCCCAGAACTCCATCTCAGAAATACTCATTGTGCAAATACTCATGTGGAAATCAGCATTTTCCTAGACGTACCATAAGTTTGAACACAAAACCCATGTGGCTTTGTTCTGTATCCATGAGTGATCTGTGATTTTTTTTCTCCATGTGGAACAGGACAAGTAGCTTTTTCAGCTCTTCATCTGTGCGTTTGGAGTCTTCCATGTTGGTCGTGAGCATCTGGTTGGAAAACTCATGTGGTTGTCTGATATCCGTGAGCTGTGAATTCTTAGAGGGGATGAGATGGCATCCTGGACTGTCTCTCAGGGAGGATTTGCAGGGCCAGGAAGTTTAGTGCTGCAAAAGGGCAAACCTTCCAGTGGGCAAGTGCTGCTGGGATACACAGTCACAGACCTACCATTGTGTGTGTGTGTGTGTGTGTGTGTGTGTGTGTGGAGGGCAAAAGTCCCAGACATGGTGCTTCTGGGGCAGGAGAAGAGCGGCGGTGAGGCCGCTCTCCTCTTAGAAAGGTGAGCATTTTTGGCCCTCCCGCTCCCTGTCATTGTACAGCTCCAAAATGGAGCCTGGCGTGGCATGGGGGCAGAGCAGAGTAGTGCATGGGGGTGGGGAAACAGTGGAGGGGCAGACCTCCTCCTCTCTCCCTGAGCGGCACGTTGGCTGGATCCACCACTGGGGATATATGCAGGAACAGAAGTCTTCTGAAAGATGATTGACAGCGCCAGATGATGGACTACACACACTCCTCCCCCCTTCTCGTGCTCTCTCTGTGATTCACATATAGAGACCCACACATGTCTCACGTCCTTGCCCCCCTCCCTCAGCTTTCAGGCTCTGGCATTCCAACAAGTGTTCATCCCCCAGCCTCACTGCCTTGTTGTCCCCTACACCTCAACAACGTCTACCTGAGTTTCCCACACTGTGCTAACTAACAAGAGCTAAGAGGTTGCAGCCTGGATGTGGCTGTAATGGTGATTGGTCAGCAGTGCTCTCCCCCACCCCCCAGTAGCAGGTTGTTTAACCCTTGATGCACATAGGCTAATGTACACTGCCAGTGTTGCAAAGCACCAAAAATTGGGTCATGACCCACAGTTTGAGAACTGCTGAATTAAAAGCAATTTATTTGCTATAATCTGATATCTCATAATATAGTTCAGGTATCCGGACACTTTCATGAATACTTTGTCACACTCAAGCATAAAACTGAGATGTTCAAGACCAGGAAGAGCAAAACTTGCTATTTGTAAGGTCTATGCAAAAGCACAAAATACCTGCCAGTATGAGTGGAAAATAAAGGCGGGCTGCTCCGAACATCTGCTGCTGAAGTTGTTTCTGTTGTAAGCTTGTCGTTGTGGGGGCTCCCACAATTTAAACTCTCCACTTGTTCCGTGTGGGTGTGAGAAAGAGAGAGGGGGAAGCCGAGAGGCTAGACTAGATGGGACAATGGAGAAGTTTGAGTGTGCTATTTTCCTCACTGAAAATCATCCTCCTCTCCACCTCCCTGCCCCCACTACTTGCCTTGGTTGGAAAAAAAATTGTGTGTGGCATGTAGCTTCCTCTGAGGTGACTGAGGTCTGTGTGAGACCCACAGCCATTGCCAACCAGGGTGGATAAAAATCAATGAATTTTTTTTTAAATGGGATTTTTTAAATTTAAATTGGATTTTTTTTTATTTTTATCAAATTTATTTTAGGAAGCCTTCATTTTGTTTGCAAATAATAATATTAAAGATTCTAACTACCAGCAAGAACATCCTTACATTTAAAGAGCACCTGCCATTTCAGAGCCCTCATGGCAGCGCCTGTTAGCGGGCATCCACTCACCTGCTGCCCGCCACGTCCCTCACCTTGTTGTGTCACTGCCGCATCACCAGCCGTCCCACTAAAGCGAATGGGACTGTTGGTGAGCCAACAGCGGGTCAGTGGAAGAGCCGCTGCAGGACAGAGATGACAGTTGCTCTTTAAAAATTATGATTTAAATCAAGTTGATTTAAATCAAGCCTTTTTTTACTAGTGATTTAAATCCTGATTTAAATCGACTTGGTTGAAATCAAGTCCACCCTGTTGCCAACAGCTTAGTCAGTTGGTTAGGCCCCGAGGGAACTGTATTCCAAGCAGGGGCATAGCTAATGAAGTGCAGGGGGGTGCAATTGCACCGGGTAACAAGCTTTAGGGAGGGGGGATAACAAGCTGAGTTTGACATTAGTGGCCAAAATTGTGAAAACCTTGGTATATATGAATCATACCATCATGTTAAATATTATTGGAAAGGTAATTTAATGCAGAATGCAATGAAACAAACCAGAGTGTAATATCTTTATCAAACGTTATGGTCAAAAAACCAGAGAAAACTAAAACTGTGACATAACTTCCTGTTGTGACGTCATTTCACCCTCTGCACAGGGCCACATCTCTCTCTCTCTCTCTCTCTCTCTCTCTCTCTCTCACACACACACACACACACACACACACACACACACACACACACACACACACACACCCCATAGGTGTGAAAAGCTGCTCCTAGGGAGCATCTGTCTGCAGATTTCTTAGGGCACAGTCCTAACCTGGAGTAAATTATATTTGCACCACTCTGTGAGGGAAATCAGCACAATTACATGCGCCATCCTCCCTGACTCCGAGACTGGTCCAAATGTGCTTTATGGTCCATCTGCAGGCCCACACAAGGGTCTTGCGCTGGACTAACTCCAGGTTAGGATTGCGCCCTTAAGGAGAACAATTTCTGCCTTCTGATTTCTTAAACTTCCTGTCAATATAGCCTTTTCCCTTCTAACCCCACAAATGTTTTAAGACACCATTATTGCTCCCTAGAGGACATGCCTGCCTTTAAAAGGTTCTGTGGGAAGTGCCCTGAGACAGATGAGGTTTTTGATGGCCTTTGTTTTCACTTCTGCTTCTCAGATGTGTCACTGCCTATACAACTGGTAGCTGCAGCTGTATTTTTGGACCGCAGGCAATTAACCCTCATCCCAGCAGACAATCAAATTAGAGACAATAGTGCATTTGCACATAGGTTGTTTTACAGATGTGTGTAAATTCTCCTGAGAAACTTCTCTGGTGGTACTTGAAACTTTTTTGCTTCCCTCGAAATGCCTCTGACAGAATATATTCCATATTTGCCATGAATTTTGCTTTAGGGGAAACTAGTGACAGCTGTAGTTTGCTTCAGTTCAGTCTGTGGGGAAATACTGGTTTGTGGATGCTTCAAAACAAAACACTGCAGTGGTTCCCAAACTGTAGGTTGGGACCCACCGGTGGGTCACAAACCAAATTCAGGTAGGTTGCAAAGCACCAAGAGCAGCCATATTGAAAATATGGGAAGATGGGATGCTGGAAAAGGGGAGGGCTGTGTGGTTGTTTTGCTTATGTCAATGTTGTAAATAGGCTTTTTTTTCCTTTCTGATTTGACTTTGCTACTGGTAAATGGCTGAGAAATAACCCAACTTATTGCTGCATTCTTAGGAAAGCAGCAGGCTCTGGCATCACAATGACGGCACTTCTGCCCATGCATCATTTCTGATGAGTCCTGGACAGATTGTCATTCTAAAAAGTGGGTCCTGGTGCTAAAAAGTTTGAGAACCACTGAAATACTGGCTTTTAGAAGTGAATTTGTCAAAAACAAACAGGGATGAATTTTAACTTTTTTTTTTTTTTTTTTTGGAATGGTGACGAGAGGATGTCATACAATATGGGCAGGTCTTCTATACCCAACAGATATAGAATTTTAGGTTACAGTGCCGGAGGCAGAGATTGGATTGAGGACGGTTTTAAAATATAGGGCGATGAATACATTTTGTTAATGCATCTGGTTGGATCAAACACAATTGTTCATGCTGAAACACGAAACACAAGTTTCATGCTTCATGAACAGATGGTTAAAGAAATAATTAATAAAACATTTGCTATAGGCAATGAAGCTGCAAGGTTTCCTAACGCTCATCTGCTCAATAAATAGACTTAGCACTCCTTTTGACTGCCAAAAAAAAAAAAAAAGCAAAAAAGCTTTGATTATCGTAGTGTGCCCAGAATCTTCTCAACAATAGAGAACATTGGCTGGTGAACATTACCTGTATCCTGAAGTCAAAGCTATTCAAGTGTGGCTTTACCATACTGAAGTGGGAACATGTTTCACTGATTGTCATATGATTCCTTCTACTGGATTATGTCCATATTGGCCAGCTCTGTTCTCCTCCGAGAGGAAACTCATTGCCTAGTATAGGTATCTTCTTGTCTTATGTACTCCCAGGGATTTCTGATGGGCTACTGTTTATAAAGGAAGCTGAACTAGATGGGATCATGGCCTGGTCTAGCGGGGCTCTTTCATTCTTTTGAGAAGAAGTAGTAGTGGAGGCAGGGACTTCTTGCCAAGTTGATGATGCCTGAAGAAACCGCACCAGCCATCCCTGCTTAAAGGATAAAGATCTTGTAACCAACCCCACGACTATGGAACTCCAAGGCATATTGGGGTATTACAAACTGCAAATCCAGGGGACACAGTTTTAGTGGAAGACACAAGTGAAAGGAAGAAGAGTTGAGTGCAGTTCACGGTAGTATCTCTGTGCCATACAATTAAAACCAACCTTATGTGCTGCACTGTCTGTTTATCTCTACAGCAGTGGTTCTCAAACTTTTAGCACTGGGACCCACTTTTTAGAATGAAAATCTGTCTGGGATCCACCGGAAGTGATGTCACACCTGGAAGTGCTGTTATTGTAACGCCAGAGGCCTGCTGCTTTCTTGAGAAGGCAACAATAAGTTAGGTTATTTCTAAGTCATTTTCCAATAGCAAAGTGAGTCAGAAAGGAAAAAAAAAGTATTTACAACCTTGAGACAAGCAAAACAACTACATAGCCTGTCCAGGGTTCCATCTTCCTGTATTTTCAATGATGGTTGCTCTAGGTTTTATGCAACCCACTTGACATTGTCTTGTGACTGACCTAGTGGGTCTCGACCCACAGTTTGAGAAACTCTGTTCTACACTGTTTCAGCTAGTGCTGTGACTGGGGATTGGTCAAGATGGCTACACCGCCTGTCAATTTAAGATTTTTCTAGATTGCAGGCAAGTTACCAAACTTGTCTACCTCTGTGAAATCTTGACTGAGCAACAGTCGGTGCACCAGGCAGGCTGGTCTTTAATACAAAGCTGGTTGAGTGGCTAGTTGGGCTTTGGGAGTTGTTATGCCAACCAGCTTATTCTCTTTGGTTTGCCTACTCATGCCTTTTCGACCAGCTTCCTCTTGGGTAATCTTTCATTGCAACTAATTTGAGTAAGAAGAATTTCCTGTTGCCTTTGAGAAGGTAGAGAAGGTGGCAGCTTTGGAGGGCCGTCTTGAATTCCTCGCGTCGGGGTATGTGTTTTTCAAACTTAAATGAAATGTGCTTCTTGCGTTTGATGCTTTTGGCAGTACAGCTGGTTGGATGTGACTGTGTGGCTTATTCACATCGGGAGTCTAAGAACTCGGTTTTATTTTTTTACTTTTCAAAGATCAGTGCTACTTCTCCTTTTCCTTCTGTAAAGCAGAATGGGAGGATTTGAACATGCGGCACAGTCTGCCCAAACCAAGCACTCTAACAGTGCAGTCTGATGCATGTTTACTCAGAAGTAAGTCCCATTGTATTAAATGGAGTTTGCTCCCAGGAAAGTGGGTGTAGGACTGCAGCCTATTGCTGGGGGCAGGGCAGAAATCCAAGCATATGCCTAATTATACCACTGAAATCAAGGGGGGAGAGAAGTGCTTACTTTGGGCTGTGTCACATGCTTCTAGTGGGGGGTTGGACTGGACTAGATGGCCTTGAAAGACCCTTCCAACTCTCTGTTTCTTTGTGTTGCTTTCCCCTGCCCTTCATGCTTCTGTTTCAATTGACCTGGATGAGGATGTGTGTAATGGTGAATGCTGCTGCAGAGGAAAGGCTTAGTGATTGGAAAAGTTCTGGTTTGGAATAAGAGTTTTTAGCAGGGAAAGTGACTGCATTGTAAATGGGTGTAGCTTGTGTTTACAGAGCCTGTGGTATTTTTGCAGTGGAGCATCTCCATTTGCTGCTGATGCTGCAAGGTAAGTGGATCCTGCCCTGGTGACACAAAGGGGCTTATGGTCCTAAAGAGGTGAATACTTAGTTTTGTCAGTATGATGATATTTTTTTTTGGTCCACAGTTGCATTTGGCTAGAGTGGAGTTGGTGGTCTTATTTGTGTTCTGTGCTGCTTACATCTCCAAGGGGTGAGAAATTTCAGGCTAAGCTTTACTGGACTGAGAGCATAATCCTAACCTGGAGATAGGCCAGCACAGTTAGGCCAGCAAAGTTTGGCTGGCACAAGGGACACCTTAAAGTATATTTGGACCACTCTTGGAGACGTGCACCATCTTCCCTGACTCAGAGAGTGGACCAAATGTGCTTTATGGTGGCCCTGGTGCCAACCAAACTTTGCTGGCCTAACTCCAGGTTAGAATTGCGCTCTTAATTTCCTTTGGATGAGAGAAAGCACTGAAGATCTACCAAAACTTTGTAATGGTTGCTTTATACTATACATAGGCAGAACATATCTGGGAGCAAATAGGCACTCCTACAGCAAATCTCCTGAATATAATGGGTGCATTTCCACCATCGCACACAAGGCTACACCCCCAGTTTTTGCTAACTTCAACAAGGAACTTCTATGATCATCTCTCTCTCTTTCTGATTCTGTCTCACACCACTTTTTCCGAGGTCTCTCAATTGTTCTCCTCCCTCAAGCATCCCAACTTCACAGCGGATATTCCATTTAAAACACCCGGTTACCTGGACTAGTCCCATCACACTTCAGGAGAGTAATTTCTGAGTAGACACACATTGGATTGGCCTGTAAGTGATCAGGAGACCCCCTCTTAACTGTTAGCTCCCTCTAACAAAACACCAATCGGTGCTTAACAAAGCCGGGGTGAGACAGAGGCTCAGGGCACAATCCTAACCAAATTTCCAGCACCGGGATAAGGATAACGCAACTCTGAGGTAAGGGAACAAACATCCCCTTATCTTGAGGAGGTCTCAGCGACTGCTAATCCACTGCAGAATGCAGCTCATGCCCTGTTGGCACAGCTATGTGCCAGTGCTGGAAAGTTGGTTAGGGTTGCGCCCTCACAATCTCTACCCATGCTTTGAAGAGTGTGCTCCTAACTGTGCAAGACCAACTACCAGGAGCTGATGTGCATGAGTGCACAACTGCTGTTCTCACACAGGAAGCTACGCCAAAATGGGCTGGCCTGGTGACCATTCTGGTGGCAGGTAGACTGGACAAAATGGGCAGGGGGAAAAAGAGGCAGAGCACAGTTTCAAGGCAGCTCGGCCAACAGTGGGCCATCCTTTGGAACAGGTTAAGTTCAGTGATGTTATGCAGGGGGAACGCGGGGGAACTCAGCTCCACTAGTTAAAATTAGGGCTGACTCCGCCCACTTCACTCTCCCTCCTCCCCCTCCCAATTCCTCTGCAAAGAGCTTTTCTTCTTGGTTGGCCAGCACTCAGAGGGTTAAAGGGAGCGACTCCGGATTCCTAGGGGGGAGAAGGCAGTGATGTCATTCAGGGGGAACAGACCAGAACGGGCGTTCCGGATCCTAACAGGCTCCGTGGCTGGTTCCGGGTTCTTGATAAATGCCAATCAAAAGTGAGTTCCTGTTCCTAAATCATTTGAATGACACCACTGATTAAGTTGAACCCTGTCTCAAAGCATGTCTGTGCCTTGTTACTTGTTCCACTGACAACAGTTCAAAGTGAATCAATGTACCCAAAGCAAACCTCATGCCTGGTGCCTGCTAAAGAAGTTACTGGATAGCTTTCAAAATAGATGTGCGCATCAGTAGTTGGCTAAAGGCTCAATCCTGAGCTCTCCAGCATGGGCAGAACAAGCGTACCACCCATGCTGCTGTCACAAACATGCCATAAGGTGACACTTTTTAAAGTGGTGTTGCTCTTATATTTAGCAGGGGGAGAGTAAACGTCCCTCTTCACCCCTGCGCAGTGTCTTTTCTAGTGGCTGTTGCTGGTGGTGTTCTGCATTTTTTTTTTTTTTAGAATGTGAGCCCTTTTGGGACAGGGAGCCATTATTATTTGCCTGTAAACCGCTTTGTGAACTTTGTGTTGAAAAGCGGTGTATAAGTACTGTTTTGATGATGATAAGGCACATCCAGTGCTGGTGGTAAGAGCTTATTGGCCGCGCTGCTGCAGTACCATAGCGCATTGCCTGGAGGCAGCCACACAGCAATTGTGGCTGGTAAGTGAACTGGCTGGCAGTGTTGCACTGATTCCGGCTGGGGCGGGGGTGGGACCAGCTGCAACCTTCAGCAGCAGGCTAAATAGCCAGTGCAGACACGAGGGGACCCATTGACAGGTCTCCAGTCTAACTGGGGGAAGGGGACAAATGTTCCCTTCTCCCAAGGTGCCTCCAGCTGCTGCCTGGCTGCTGTTCGATTCAGCAGTAGCTGTTTGCCTGCTGTTGCACCCATGGCGGCTAGGCAGCTCAGGATTGGGCTGCCCGCCAACTTGATGCTGCAGTTCTGACTCAGAGCGCAATCCTAACCTGGAGTTAGGCTGGCACAGTTAGGCCAGCAAAGTTTGGCCAGCACATGGGACACCTTAAAGTATGTTTGGACCACTCTCGGAGTCGAAGAGGCCAGCACACAGACGTGCGCCATCCTGCCTGACTCCGAGAGTGGTCCAAACATACTTTACAGTGGCCCTTGTGCCGGCCAAACTTTGCTGGCCTAACTGTGCCTGCCTAATTCCAGGTTAGGATTGTGACCTCATAGTAAACACATGATGCCAGCAAGCCCCAAGTGCTTGCTTTCATTGCTTTCAGCATCCACAGATCTCTCTTCAGGCAGTTGAAATTAATTTGCCTGTTATTGTTTAGGGAAGCCGAGTATTACCGGAGCATATCAGTGGCACGTAATGTTCTTTCTTGCTCTTTCAAGCAGTAGCTCATACTTTTCTGCAATTAACAGGAAGCTTCTAGTGGGGATTGCATAAAGTAGCAAGATTACTTTGGCTGCTTCTGTAAAATGCTGTCACTTCTGTTTTAAAGGGTTTGGCAGATACTCCATTTATAAAGCAACAGGTGTGCGTTTTTTCAGTTGAATGGGAGCCAGACATCTTTGTTCAAGGAAGCATTTCTGTTTCAAGGGCACTGTATTTTCCCAGCAATTGAACAATATTCATTTTTTCCCATGTAGCTAGTGGGGTCATTGTGTTTTGGAATGGAGTGTAGAATGTATTGCAATGGGTCCATGGTATGCACTGATTTAGTATTTACTGATTTGACTAACCACTGATATCAGGATCCATCTTTAAATGCCTTGTAACAAGGAAAAAACGGTCAACATTCCATTTCCTGCATTCCATTAAATTCCATTATTCACCCCAACTAGTGGCTGGATGTGGTATAGCATCCATACCAATGCATTCTAAGCTGACAATGGAGGAGCAACAAGCCTGGAAGAGGATCTTTAGAGCTATTTTTCCATTGATTTCAGTATCCATTGATTTGGTATCCACTAGGGCAGTGATGGCAAACTTATGACACGTGTGTCAAAGCTGCCACACCACAACGTTTGGGGTGACAAACATTCAACAATGTTTCAACAACAGCATTCAACAATGCCTGACAAAAACTGAGTTTGTCTTACTCATTTTTCATGTTTGCAATTATTTGATGTTTGTTTATAGAACACATAGAATACACATGATTGGACTATATTTTCTGTTTAAATAAATAATTATAAAGAACTGTTTCTCTCTTGTTTGGGAGAGGGGTTGACACACCAGAAGAGTCAAGTTAAGCATTTTCCTAAGTTTTGACATGCTGAGCCCAAAATGTTCGCCATCACTGCACTAGGGATTCCGGAATGGAACTCCAGTGGATAACGAGGCACAATGTAATGTGATTGTTCTAGGATGTATTGAATAGTTCCTGGGAGATGACTAGTGCTCACTGATCTCTCCCTCATGGTAAATATCCTGCTGCCAGCATCATACTAGGGCTCCTTCTGCATAGAGGGGATATGCACAGGACTGACTGATCAATGCTTGAGATAAGATTTGGAAAATCTTCTTGTCGATTATCTCTCCCACCCCCAACAGCAATGTAAGTTGAATTCATCCATTGAAACTGTGCCTTCCATTCTGCCCCACAAATACTGAATCTGAAGCTCAAATACTTTGGCCACCTCCTGAGAAGAGAGGACTCTTTCAAAAAGACCCTCATGCTGGGAAAGATTGAAGGCAAAAGGAGAACGGGGAGGCAGAGGATGAGACGGTTAGATAGTGTCACTGAAGCAATGAACATGAAATTGGGCGAACTCCAGAAGCTAGCAGAAGACAGAGGGGCCTGGCGTGCTGTGGTCCATGGGGTCGCGAAGAGTTGGACACAACTGAGCGACTGAACAACAACAACAAGGCAACCATACCTAAGGGCACAATCCTAACCAATTTTCCAGCAATGGGGCATGGGCAGTGTGGCTCCAAGGTAAGGGAACAAGCATTCCCTTACCTTGAGGAGGCCTCTGTGATTGCTACACAACTGCAGAATGCCGAGCATGCACCATTGACACAGCTATATCAGTGCTGGAAAGTTGGTTAGGATTGTGCCCTAAGTCTAGCAGGTGCCCGTCAAGCCTCTGCTTGAAGATCTCCCTCACTGGAATCTACCACCTCCTGTGGCAATCTCTTCCGCTCCTGAACCATCCTTACCGTTAGAAATTTTTTCCTGATGCCCAACTGGAATCTTTTCTTCTGTAGTTTGTGCCCATGGGATCTAGTTCTACTCTACAATCGCCTCTACTCAGTGGCAGTTGAGAACAAATTTGTACTTTTTTTCATAAGACAGACCTTCTGTTATTTGAAGAGCGCTATCATAGTCCCACTAACACAGCGGCTCCAAAAGGGGTGGGTCATGACCCACCAGCCTGTGACGCACTGGCCTATGCCTTTTTAAGGAGTGGGGAGGGGTGAAGGCAGCAGCACCATCCCCAGAATTGCGCTCCCCACGGAAGCCTCCGATCCTGATTTTTAGTTAATTGGAGGCTTGGGGAGCTCTGTAGAGGCTTCTGTGGGGCTCCATGCACCCCCCCCCCCGCAAGAGGCCAGCATTACCTGCAGCTAAGTAAAAAAAATAATCCCTTTGTCCTGGCAGCGGCGTGATCCTAGGGATTAGGATCTGTACCCACAAAAGTCTTGTTCCCTCTTCCCACAGAGGACTTTGGGAACCACTGCTCTAACACATATCTATATAAAATTTCCAGTGTTATATAACCTTGCATGATGAAATCTGGTTGGTCATGCTGGGGCATCACACATCTGATGCAAACCTACTTTTATTTTTCAAAATCTCACACAGCAATATACCGTATATATTGCAATATATATATAATGGGGACAAATTAAATGCTTACCAAATTAAACTGTGAGCCCCTAGCACTATGGTCCAAAAACAAACCATGGTTATACCAAATTTAGTAAATGTTCACCAAATGTATAACATGACATTTATGCGACAATACTATTATTTAGCTAGCAGAATTATACGCCCCAAACACGGATTTAGGGTTTGGGTTATATTATGAAAATTTACTGGTTTTGGCAGACAAACACATTTTTTAACTGTCAAATACTTTACGAAAATGGCAAGAACTCAATATGTGGCTATCACTTTTGGATTATTTAAATTTGGATCTAAAATTTGATGAACGTTTACTATTGTTGGGAAACAAAAATGTTTTTTTGAGGAATGTTTTCATTAAATGTGGTGATCTCTTAAACATGAGCCTTATTGCATTCATTGTAAAAAAAAAGGGCTCGTCTTGGGGTGACCAATACCAGCTCTTGCCACAAGAGGGCACAGTCACTTGAAATATTTACTGTGTAAGGAAATGATCCATTCCAGAATTCCTTCATAGCGATGTCACTATATTAAAGAACAACATGATTTTATGAATACTGTATGTCTTTCGGTACATAATTATTATAAAATGGAGCATATAAAATTTCACTTAAACATGCTTTTTAGTGAAAAGTACGCACTGGATCCAGGTGGACTGTAGAAAGAACCCTCATGATGATATGATCAAGACAACAGCTGAAATAAATTTGGAGGAAAATTCTACACATACTTTGATTTGAATTTCTGTCTGTCATAGAATTGCAAAATGGGGTGGGGAAAAGTGTTCAAAACTGGATTACTTAAAGTATTTTAAGATTTTGCCTTTGTTACAGCTGTCGGCTATGTGCGTGCATATGCGCACATGCATATATTTGCATGAAATGCTCAAATCGTGATGACAAGACCTGAAACAAAACCACCCTCCAAAAGGTTCTTGCAGTGGTTATGCAACTCTGACAAGTTGATTTAGAGCACAATCCTAACCTGGAGTTAGGCTGGCACAGTTAGGCCAGCAAACTTTGGTCTGTACAAGGACCACTGTCAAGTGTGTTTAGACTACTCTTGGAGTGGTTCAACCATTGATTGATCTCTGGGGGATAGAGAAGGATGCCCAAGCAGGCATGTTCTCTTCCCTTGCTGCCCCAGAGACCAATTGGAAGATCTCTGAGGCCAAATTAATCTCTAAGGCCACATCCTGAGGCCACATTCATCTCTAGGATAGGGGAATGTGCCTGAGTAGACACTTTCTCTTTCCTAAAAGGTCAGCAGGATTGTTCCTAGAAGCCCTCTTGAGAGGGCTCCTGGGGCCAACACCTTCTGTTTTGACTCTAGATTTTTGCAACTCTGTATGGAATTCAGATGACACCTTGTCTGAGAAAGCACCAATAGCAGGGAAACCCAATGCCCCGTTTTGGACTCTCTAGCCCAGTGTTATTCAAACTGTGGGGCGTGACCTGATGTCAGGTGGGTCGCGGAAAGCTGGGAGCAGTCATCTTGGAAATTGCAGACCTTACTCTTGCTATATTCCTTTTGTGAGTGTTAACAGTTTGAATTTTCAAGTGAGGGTCTTTTTTAAATTTTCTTTTCAGTTCAGTGCTTTTACATCATATTTTGTCCGAATCTTGCTTTCTGTCAGGGATGTTTCATGGTTGTACAATTGCTGCAGTCCAAGAATGCCAATTTACACTTCAGGAGTGTCATTTTATTATGGTACAATGACAGCACTTCCTGTTTGATAATGCCACTTCCTGCCACAACATCACTTCCAGGTTAATGACATCACTTCCGGTGGGTCTCGACACAAGTGCCATTCTAAAAAGTGGGTCCCGGCCTAAAACGTTTAAATACCACTGCTCTAGACCACCTATAGTCCCTCCGTCATCACCCCCATGGCCTTAGGAGCGTCAGTGTTTCAGGACCAAAATTCATGCAAAATCCACACAACAAGATGCCTGCATCCTGTTGCCACTTGCTTGCATCTGGCATTCAGAGATAGCCTACTGCTAATACCAGGTAGTTGCATATACTCATCATGGCTTGTCACATGTGATGGACTTTACCTCCATGAATCTCTCCAACCTCCTTTTAAAGGCATCTAGGTCAGGAATTTGCACAGAATTCGGAGGTTTGTCTTTAAAGAGGTAACTGACGATGATGATAAAACTAAAAATGTATTTATAACAAACATAATTCAGTTTTCTTAACATAGGATCGAGATACTCGTCTTCAAATGCCTGTCTAGTTGTAATCCTACAAGAGGTGAAAACAAACAATTCCATGTATTTGTTCTTTATAATTTCCTGGGCTCTTCTCTGATAGTCTTACCTATATGTTGTTGCTGTTTTGTTGAGCTATTTCCTTGGCTTTTTAGTTAACTTTTGATGTTTGTATGAATTTGCATGACGAAAAAGATGTTTCCTATCTGCCTGTTTACATTTGGGACATATTTCTAAACAGCATTGAATATTCTCGTTTATAGGTCCCTCCTCAGTTCTCATTTCCTTACGTGCCGCTAATTTTAGAAACCACTCCCTTTCTAATTTTTATTTTTAGGTTCCAATCACTGAAGGCCAGACCATTCTGTTCCATTATTGAGTTTGTTGGGTTGTTACAAGCTTAATGCATATTAAGAAATGGCACGTCTCGGTTTGCAGGGTCAAATGAGCTTGTGGTCCCATGACATTTACAATATCAGAGACCACGGGGCAAGGGAGTGGCATGTGCATGTAAGCCCCCCCCCATAAGGTTTATAATCATGCACGTAAATACACATCTGAAGCCCATGTTTCTAATACTTTCTGTTAACATACCACTGAAAGGCAATCCTGTATTATATGAAGTGTTTCATGCACATACTCCATAGTACTAACCTAAGGTGAGGGATACCTTGGTTATAGCTTGATTTTGTGTTGTGTTGAAAGACAATAGAACATGCGTCAGGTGGCAAATGTGGTGCAATCCTCCATCCAAGCAGCCAAAAATAAGTCCCACTGCATTCAAGTGGGCTTACTCAGATCAGTTTGCATAGTTGTAACCAGTCAGTCAGTGCACTTGATCAGTTTCTCCTGGCATTAAAGGTTTCTTTTAAAGGAAACCATAGGGCCTGATTCTAGGATTGTTTTGGAAGTTCAATAGTACTTGCTTCTTGGTAAGCACGCTCAGGATCATAGCTTTATTTATGGAATTTACACCCCATTTTTCACATATAATTTCACAAGGCGACGGGCATTTCATAGTGAGAATAACCCTCCAAAAAATACATGAAAATGAAGAGCCTAAAACCAGCAAGTTTATAGAGACTAGCAGCAGAAACATCCAGTGATTAAAAAGTCTTGTGGCATAAAACTGTTAAGGCCTGTTTAAAAGGTGAGAGCTTGGAGGTTTGGCTTATCTCCATGGGGAAGGAATTCCACAACTGTGGTGCTGCTATTGAGGGGGGGCGTGATTGAGACGTACAAAATTATGGATGGGATAGATAGAGTCGAAAGAGGGATGTTATTTTCCTTTTCTCATAGCACCAGAACCAGGGGACATCCACTAAAATTGAATATTGGGAGCGTGAGAACAGATAATAGGAAATACTTGTTTACCCAGCGGGTAATTAAGCTATGGAACTCCTTGCCGCAGGAGGTGGTGATGGCATTTGGCCTAAATACCTTTAAAAGGGGACTGGATGGATTTCTGGAGGAAACGTCCATCGTGGGCTATAGGACGTGATGGGTTGGGCAACCTCCTTACATTAATAGTAGGATACTTCAGAATACTAGGTACAAGGGAGTGGTAACAGGGTGTAAGCATTTTGTTATCTTGTGTGCTCCCTGAGGCACCTGGTAGGCCACTGTGAGGTACAGGAAGCTGGACTAGATGGGCCTTTAGCCTGATCCAGCCGCCCCCCGCCCCCCAAGGCTCAGCTATTTCCTTTGGAAGAGAGAGAGAGAGAGAGAGAGAGAGAGAGAGAGAGAGAGAGAGAGAGCAGTAGAGACCAGTGGTGATTTAGTAATAGTTGTTTACGTACGTGGAGGCAAGCCATAGGCATGCTCCTATTTGGGCAGCAGATCTGCCACCTCACAGTACTTTCCCAGAGAGAGGCTTTGAACTCCAAGTTATCCTCAGACCAGCTTGCTCATTTTTGCAGTTGGGAACAGAAGTGAGGGAGGGTCAGAGTCAAACTGCCATTTCTCTGTCTGTCTGTCTGTCTGTCTGTCTCGATCTGTGTCTGTCTCTCTGCTCTCCTAACAATTAGCTCCCATTATAATGCTATAAACAGACAAACTTGGACCATTCAAGAACACAAATGGTTTTCGGCCAGATCCTGAACTTTGAAAAGACATTGCTTTAGGGCAGAACTCTGGTGAAGCTGTGCATAGTATTAAAGCAGCAAACCCATAATACAGTGCTATACTATCACTGCTTATGTGCTTTGAATGTTTCAATTATTAGACTATATCAGCCAAGCATACATAACACTTAGAGATGGTATTATTTGCCTGCAATTGATTGACAGTGCAATTCCTACTTCCTAACCAACTTCCCAGCACAGCAGTATAGTATGGGCAACCCATCTTCAGGCTAAGGGAGCAAACATTCCCTTACCATGAGGAGGCCTCCGTGACTACCACTCCACTGCAGAGTGTAGCACATGCCCCATTGGCACAGACTGCTATGACAAAACCTTGTACCAAGATGTATGATGTTTGAAATGTAATTATTATGTGTGTGTTTGTGTCCAGCTTCTCCATCTGTTTCAATACTGTGTATGGCAGCTGACGGCAAAGGTCTTGTAAGTATCTATCCTTTCTTTTGGTGTGTGTGTGTGTGTGTGTGTGTGTGTGTGTGTGTGTGAGGGGACTGTGTTAATATTGACAATTGGGGGAATTGAGGTTGAAGGTATTTTAACTCTGCCTCATGATATTCTTAGAGAGTCAACTAACTATACTCTTGCTATACTCCTGCTATGGGAGTGTTAGGGTTGGCCTGTCCGACTTATGAAAGCAAGGGTGCAGTGTTATATACTAGATCAGTGGTTCTCAAACTGTGGGTCAGGACCCACCAGTGGGTTGTGAGCTAATTTTCAGGTGGGTCGCTCGCAAAGCACCTAGAGCAGCCATATTGAAAATATGGGAAGATGGGATGCTGGAAAGGGGGAGGGGTATGTTGTTGTTTTGCCGGTATCAAGGCAGTAAATAGGTTTTGTTCTTTCTGATTCTCTTGGCTATTGGAAAATGACTGAAAAATCACCCAACTTATTGCTGCACTCTATGGAAAGCAGCAGTCTCTGGCGTCACAATGATGGCACTTCTGGCCATGACATCTTCTGGTGGGTCCCGGACAGATTATTGTTCTAAAAAGTGGGTCCTGGTGTGAAAATGTTTGAGAACCACTGTGCTAGATTGTTCCCCTTTATAACCATTTTATACCCTGTTTTTGATACATAGAAGACTATTATCTCAGGGAGAATGCTAACTGAAATCTTTCTCCTTGCTAGGCTATGTTTCCCTTCTGTTGGTGGACTCTGGTTTATGAAATGTATTGGTTAGGCACTTAATTTTTTGTCATGTGAGTGAAAATCCAAATCTTTCACTGGTACAGTCCAATGCCACATAACCTTTCTGAATGGATAGACGAGCCCTCAAAGACTGTTGGTTTGCAATCTTGAAATGAGAAATGGCCTGGTGGCTGTTTCTTGGCTGTGGATAATTTTGTCCCGAGAAGCATGTCCTGAAAGTGATTGGGGGAGCAATCGTAAACCAGAGTTAGGCCGGCACAGTTAGGCCAGCAAAGTTTAGCCAGCACAAGGGACACCATAAAGTATGTTTGGACTACTCTTGGAATCAGAGAGGCCCGCACACAAATGTGCACCATCCTCCCTGACTCCGAGAGTGGTCCAAATGCACTTGTGCCAGCCAAATTTTGCTGGCCTAACTGTGCCTGCCTAACTCCAGGTTAGGATTGTGCCCTGTCTCTTAGAAATCAGGTTTACAAATCTGAAATTTACTAACATTTCTCCATCCATAAATCCAATGTGATGCATGTTGTACTTTTCATGAAGCTATTCCACTGTGATTTTGACCAATTCCATGTGGGATGTGGAAGGATATACAGTACAGGTGTGCCTTGGTATCCATTGATTTGGTATCCATGGTTTCAGTTTATCCACGGATACCATGGAAACTGGACCACCTATTAAAAAGACAGGGGAACATTAAACAAATCTTTTGTTTTTAACCTTGTTGCAGCAAAACCACTGATGTTCCCCTATCTTTCAAAAGGCATCCCCAGTATCCATAGCTTCAGGTATCCATGGGGGGACGGGACTGGAATGTAACCCAGCGGATACTGGGGCATGCCTGTATACTGTAAATAAAAAATTCTATTTGTGACAAAGCATATTAGGAGCTCTGCTATTGCTTTGTATTGAAATTGGGTAAAAGGGAACCATTTCCTGCTGTACTGTAGTGTTGCAAATTTAGAACCGCGGTGTCTTAAGTCTGTGATGAAACTGCAGCGTGCTTACTCACCAGTGCAGTGGGGGTGATACAGCTTTGTCCTTCCTGCACAGAAGCTGGGGCAGAAATGATGTTGTTTTCCAAAGCTCAAGCATGCAATATTCCAAGTTTAAGACTTATGATATGACTGAGTTCATGAATCTGTTTTCTAAGCATGGTGAAGTCCATTCAGGCCTTTTTTAGATGACTAATACGTACATCTTGCTTTTCACCTGCAAAAAAGGTTTACAAAATAGTTGACATAACCAAAGAAATGAAAAGAGAGCTCCCTGCCCCCAGAAGGCGTCACAAGTTGCTAGAGAGGCCAGCAATCTGCTGCTGCTATGCTGGGAGGTGACGGACAGTTCCCCCCTCTCGCTAAACAGAAGAGAATCACCTCTGGTGCCTCCTGGCCCAGTAAGCTAGGAGGCAAACCGCTCATCCGAGCAATCTCTCCAGTTGAACCAAGTTTCAAAGGCTTGACAAGTTGCAGTTGGAATAAGATGGCATTTATCAACTAGTGTTACTGTTACCACCAGTGGTATATGAGGTGGTGGCTTGTGGTTCTCGTAGGACCCCCAGACCCCCGTCACCTGTCGTTGGGACCAACAATGCAACGTGACAAGGAACAGTAGGAGATTTGGCTTGGCAGGCAGAGCTGCAGTGTGCGCCTTTCACATGTTCAAAAAAGCCCTCGTGTCTGCTCTGAGCTTCTTACTGGAGCTTGTCACATTGTGTGTGGCCTCGCAGGCTGGAAGTAACTGGTGATGACACCAACGTGGTAGTTCTAGTGCAAAGGTGAACGGTGCAAAGTGGTACGGTAGGGGACACATGTGGAGAAACGCTGGGATAAGATATTCCCAAGACTGGTCCAGCATATGCAGATGGTTGTGTGGATTGGGCCTTAGGGTAAACAGATCTGCTATGAGAGGATCCCTTCAACAGGAGTCGAGAGAGAGGCAGCTGGCAGGTGTTTCTGGGATCCAGAAGGAATGGACAGGTGCAAAAAACCCAAGAAAGCTGGCAGAGGAAGGTAATGGGATGACAGCAATTATGCCCAGGAATGGGAGGTGAAATATGGACAGGGAAGAATCCAATAAAAGGGAGTTGGAAAAGATCCAGGCATCTCTCCATACATTGTAGTAATAGCAGTGGAAGTCCAAGGAGGTTCCCTCCCTCCTTTCTGAAGCATTTGCCAGGACTGTTTGCCCATCCGTGTTTTGCTTGGGGCATCTTCTTTGGTTCCCACTCTCTCTGGGTTCCTTTTTCACAGGGACCACACTGAGGAGTCACAGCTTTGTGTATGTGGCCTTCTGAAATAGGGAGACAGGAAAATGACTCAATCCGTGATGCACATTCATTGCTCGATGACTGCAGCGTCAAGTGCTGACCGGCATGTGTGTAACAGCCGTTGCTGACCCAGCCCCACAGCAAGAGCCTTTGCTTTGCATTCCCTTTTACACAACCATTTCTGCCGGAACCAGCCATGTTCAGTCTCTTGTCATTGAGCGACACGTCACTGACCGATGGGCATGTGACATGTGTGCATGACTCAGCTGCTACAGCTTATTGACATCAGTAGGGTTAAATGGGTTATTAAGGCAGCAGTTCCCAAAGTGGTGGGTCTTGACCCACCATAGGGAACGAAAACCGGGCCATTTCCCCTTAAGGGGAGAGGCTCAGTAATGGGTGACCCGATGGCACTGCAATGATCACGGGGACACAGGCACCCAGGGGATTTTCCCCTTACCTGGGAGGGGGCCGTGCTGGCCTTAGGGAGGGTCCAGGAGATCCACAGCTCCCTCTTCAGGCCTCCCCAATACTAGAAATCACTTCATTTGGGGATTGGAGCACATGTCTGGTTTTTGTGTGAAAATGGGTAGTTTGCTCTGATCCCCAAACTGAGCAGTTTCTAGCATTGGGGAGACCTGCAGAGGGGGCTGCAGGCCTCCTGGATCCTCCCCAGGGCCAGTACAACCCCCCCCCCCGGGGGGGGGGGGGCCCCCGGGGGGGGTGGGGGGGCCAGGATTGGGGGGGTGCGGGGGGGACCCCCCCCCCCAGCCCTAGGCCCTGCCCCTTCAAAAACCTACTTGTAGTCCCAACTCCAGGTAGAACTTTGGGAAAAGCTGGGTTAAAGCGATGAACAGGACAAGCCGTGAGGCTATATGCACGTCTCCCACTTTTCTGCTTCTCTGACTCATTGCAGACTTGTTCTGTGGTGGTGACCGCAGTGGGCTGCAAATTTAGCAAGCGTTGTACCAATACATGCATCTGTTTTTAACACTTTGAATTCCGGCAGGCCTATCTGGGGGTTGAGATGGGGGCAATGAAGTGTCAGCTGATGCCCAAACCACAAAGCTCAATTTTCCATATTGGCTAGCCGGAGAGAGACGAGCTGCCTGTGAATGTGAAACAGAAAGCCATCGTGAAGGTGGCAGAACCCCAGTCCGCTCGCGATCCGGGAGTGTCACATGAATCAATTTTAATTACAGCACTTTCTGCTTCAGCTGCTTGTTTCCCCATTAGCTCTGTGCGTGGCTGAACATTTGAAAGGTTCCATTCTGCTCTGTGATACCCCGACCGTCTCCTCCTCCAGAACCTCCTCCCTTTTCGACAAATGTTGCAACACAGGCTGAAATTTCCTCTTTTCTTTCCTTCCTGCATTTCTTGCAGGTTCCCCTACGTCAGAAGGCAAGGAAGAAAAGTCAAGGTAATGAGTCTTCCTATTGTTCCTCTTTTTGTTTAGTATGATCTCTTGCTCATGAGGATCAGAGAGAAAAGGGCTGTTGTGTGGTTTGGTGGACCCCTCGCATTACTCTGTTTAGTTTTGCATTGATCCTGGGGAAAAAAAAACACATGATGAGACGCTGTTCTTCGTTTGGACTAAGCTGTTTTGGTATGTCCTAGAAATAGACGCTGTGCCTTTGTGTGTGAGAAAGAGGGAGAGTGTTTTGCAAATCTGTTCTTGCTGTTGCACAGAATTTTCGAGTGCATCTCTTTTGGAGAGTGTTTTAGCAGTTTTGTAGAACGCATTTTATGTTGAGATCCCTGAAGCTTTCTATGTTGCGTTTAGTTGCCTTAACCAGGAACAAATTAAAAATCTATCCGTTTCCTGAAATCCTTCACTGACACCTACTTTATGGATTTCTTTAAAGCTCCGTTTGGACAGATTGGGCTTGGCTAAACCCTTCAGACAGTCTGCTTAATCATAAAATAGATTACAGTACATACCAATTATGGGCTATGTTTGAAAGGACAATTCGAAATAATAGCATTTTTTTTTAAAAGCACTGTTTTTATTTGCATAGGCATTTCTACAATGAGCCGTCGAAGGATCTCATGTAAGGACTTGGGACTTGCTGATTGCCAGGGATGGTTATATAAGAAGAAGGAAAAAGGGGGATTTATTGGCAACAAATGGAAAAAGTTCTGGTGTGTGCTGAAGGGTCCATCATTATACTGGTACAGCAATCAGCTGGTAAGCATACTAATCTATCGTATTCTTGTGCATAACAAACTAGTAAAGCCTGATTCTCTATGGCAGTGTTTCTCAAACTGTGGGTTGGGACCCACTAGGTGGGTCGTGTAGTACCAAGGGCAGCCATATTGAAAATATGGGAAGATGGGACACTGTTAATATGCTTTTTTTCCCTTTCTGATTCGCTATTGGACTTTGCTATTAATAGCACTTTGCTATTGGAAAATGACTGAGATATAATCCAACTTAATTCTGCATTCTCAGGAAAGCAGCAGGCTCAGGCGTCACAACGATAGCACTTCTGGCCATGACATCACTTCTGGTGGGTCCTGGATGGATAGTCATTCTAAAAAGTGGGTCCATATGCTAAAAAGTTTGAGAACCGCTGCTGTATGGGTTGAGGGAGTGGGAGAAAGGCAATAGGATGAATTGAAAGCAGACAAAAAAAAATTCCTCCCCCAGAAGGTCTAGTTTGGTGTATGCATTGCTGTTAGGGTACGGGGGGAAGAAGGAAATTTGTTTGGGATCTTCTCATTTTTTAAATAAATGGTGTTGCCAATGTTATCTGCATTGAGTCTTCATAATAAGGCAAGAATGCATCCACAAATTGTACTCACCTAGGCTACTTTAGAGAAGTTTGGGGCAGACTTAAGCATGTTCCTGCTTGCTTTTTCCTCCAACTTATTACCCAGCACCGCAATTCTTTAGTAGTTCCTTATTCTCAAGAAGCATTTGAGACTGCTGTGAGATATAGGAAGTGGACTACATGGGCCATTGGCTTTATCCAGCAGGTCTCTTCTTATATTCTCTGCTGTCCAATTCAAAGGGAAAACAGGATGAGCAAGCAAGCTTACAGAGATTTCTGATTTCTTTAAGAACCATTGTGGATTTCTCTCAACTCACTACCTCAATTGTCCTTGGAGGTCCCAGCTAACCAGGGTTGGCGTTATGCCAATGGGACCAATGTCATCCAACTGGACCCTGCACTTTGGGGGCCCCTGCACCAGCACAGCAAGCGTATAATCTGCTGCTGCAGCTGGGATCTGTATGGGCTAGAAGTCAATAGGTGGAGCACAGCAGCTTTACCTTGAGCCCTCCCACCTGCCCCTGCCTCCAAATGGCCCCAAATGGGCTTCCTTTTTGGAGCAGTTGGCAATTACATCATCATGTCACCACCAAATATTTCCAGGTGCCATAGTTTGCACACAGCCCCGCAAGCACTCTTCTTGGTGAGTGGGGAAGGTGTGGGGAGGGTGGGGCCCCACAGGAATACCCCACATTGGGCCTCACCACTCGTGGAGCTGGCCCTGCAGCTAATATTGCTATCCTCTTGAAATTCCAGTCAACTTCTGGAATAGAGGGATGATTTAGACCAGTGTTATTCAAACTGTGGGTTGGGACCCACTTGATGGGTTGTGACATGATGTCATGTGGGTTGTGGATTGCTGGGAGCAGCCATCCTGGAAGCTGCAGGCCTTACTCTTGCTATATTCCTCTTGAAAGTGTTAACAGTTTGAATTTTCAAATGAGGGTTTAAAAAAAATGTTTTCAGTTCAGTGCTTTTACATATTTTGTCCTAATCTTGCTTTCTGTCAGGGATGTTTCATGGTTGTATGATTTCTGCAATCCAATAATGCCAATTTATATTTCAAGAGTGTCATTTTATTATGTTAAATGATAGCACTTCCTGCTTGATGATGTCACTTCCTGCCATGACATCACTTCTAGGTTAATGACATCGTTTTAAGTGGGTCCCGACACGAGTCCCATTCTAAAAAGTGGGCTCCTGTCTAAAAAGATTGAGAACCACTGATTTAGACAGTTGACAATATTGTTCCGAGATGGCATCTTCCATGTTCTAGAAGCCAGGCTTCTTCCTTGTGTTCCAGGGAGCTGTGAATGATAAGGCAGAGTAGGGACAACAGCTGGTAGACGAATCAGTCCAATTGAACATGAGCTAGCAATCATTTGAAGGGCTGCACCCAGGCAGTGTCAGTAGTCAGGTACAAAAGGTCCCATGTCTCCAGCACTATTGCTTCTTCGCAAAGCCCCTCTGGGCTTCCAGAAGAGCAGGCAGAACTATTGGTTGCCCTTGACCACATCAATCACATTTGTCAAGTCTGACGAGAAGTATGCATTGCTTATTAAACTCATTCTATTAATTTTAGAGGGCTTTCTTTCACTAAAGTTGCTTGCATAATCCTCAGTGGTTTCATGGGGATGTGGGCAGCATTTCTGGAGCTACCTAACAACCAATGAGTGTGCTTGACCTATGGCCTCCATGAGTAATAATAGGTAGCCAAGGGAAACTGACCAGCTTGATCTGGGAAGTTGTATCTCCTTGAGAGAGGGGATGCTCCTGGGACCTAAAGTAAGCTGCAGTATAATTTTTTGGTTCAAGAAACCTTCCCTTAGACCAGTCAATTTCAGACATTTTTAGACTGGTGCCCAATTTGTTTTTGTTTTTTTTTGAAGGGTGCAAAATGATTAAGTGTGTAGAAGCAGAACAGATCTAGGCCCTCCCATTACATCCAAGAGGGCCTGGATTTCAGTCTGAGTTATAATCTGATTTGGGAACTGAAATGGACCTGGCTGACAGTGATAATTGTTGGTAGATACTCCACTATATATGCAGTGATGTCATCTGGGCAGGATGGTCCGGAACGCCGTACCGCTTGTTCCGAGGACGGGCTGCGACGGGGCGCCATTGCGTGGCAGATGCTGCACACTTTTTGGCCCACCCGCCCTCCCCTGCGCTTGATTTGCTCCAATATGGAGCTATTCTGGGCGCAGGGAGGCGTGGCCGGGCTCCGCACGGGGGCGGGGAGCTGCCACTCAACCGTGCGTTCCGGTTGTTGGCGCTGATGGATGACATCACTGTATATATGGTGATATTTCTGGACGTTGTAGCAGCTTTTAATTTAATCAGCTATGGCAGTGTTATTCAAACTGTTGGTCGGGATCCACTTGTTGGGTCACGACCTGATGTCAGGTGGGTCATGGAAAGCTGGGAGCAGCCATCTTGGAAACTGCAGACCTTATTCTTACTATATTCCTTTTGTGAGTGTCAACAATTTTCAAGTGAGGTTTTTTAAAAATTTTGTTTTTAGTTCAGTGCTTTTACATCATATTTTGTCCTAACCATGCTTTCTGTCAAAGATGTTTCATGGTTGTGCATTTGCTTCAGTCCAAGAATGCCAATTTGCATTCTAGGAATGTCATTTAATTAGTGCTGTCTCACTGACAGCATTTTCTGCTTGATGGTGGCACTCCCAGCTATGACATCCCTTCCAGGTTAATGACATCACTTCTGGTGGGTGATGCCATTCTGAAAAGTGGGTCCCAGTCTAAAACGTTTGAGGACCACTGCCTTAAGGGATGGTTCAGATTGTTTGACTGATGCTAGTCAGAGGGATGATATTTCCACAATATTAAAAAAGCTGCATTATTTGCCAGTGTGTTTCTCTGGACACAATTGCTGTAAATGGTCTCTGGGCCTGGTGTTCCTCAAGGTTTGCCTGCTCCCATATGACTCACCTGGTCTGCCCAGGCTCACCAATGAAACCTTGTTATTTATGAAGCACCTCTCCACAATCAAGGAGCGGCTATGGCTCATTGGAAGAGCATCTGTATAGCATACAGAAGGCTTCATATTCAATGAACATGTCCTAGCATCTCCATCTAGGATAGAGCGAGCCTGTCTGAAAACCTGGAGAGCTGATGAGTTCTTATGAGGAAAGGTCCATCATGGGCTATAGGCAATGATGGATTGTGCAACCTCCTTACAAAGGTGTTGGGCTACTGGTACCGGGTGCAAGGGAGTGGCAACAGGATGCAAGCATCTTGTTGTCTCATGCCTCCCTGGGGCACCTGGTGGGCCGCTGTGAGATACAGGAAGCTGGACTAGATGGGCCTTTGACCTGATCCAGCAGGGCTCTTCTTATGTTCTTATGTTCTTATGATGGCAGCCAGGCAAGACTGAATGAGATGGACCTATGGTCTGACTCAGTAGAAGACAGTAGGTGTTCTTCCTACCTAAGGTACAAATTTGAGCTATACATGGCTGAGACATTTTAGAACAGACAATTCATGTGTTGAGAAGCCCTCTCTCTCACTTGATAATTGCACCATGGAAAAGAGGGATCCCCCCCTTAGCTAATCTCCCTATAAGAAAACTCCCTATAAGAAATCACAAAATAAGCCCTTGAACCAAGAGAATCTGCTGCTGGGCTGAGTATCTCTCATGAACAAGTCATGTTCATTAAGCGATGAGGAAAGGGATTCCCTGTGGCTGCCTTGATGTGCAGGAAACAGTGTGTGATTTATGAGTCAATGAGAACTCCAGACTGTGGCTCAGCTTAGGACGGCCACACACAGACAAGTCCCGGGTTGCTGGAAATATATTTTTGGTGCTGCTGTGAACTGATAGATGGAATGAAGAGGGACGAGAGGTAGCAAGATGTCTGTGTTACAGGCTGGAACTATCATTTCGTGGCCAATGAAGACATTTCACTCATGTAGTCCTTGAGACTGGACGTGGTTGACTTTTTTTTTCAGAGCACTTTTCCGCACAGTGTGTGTGCTTGTTTCTTTTTTGCCATATCTTTCTTAAGTCAAATAGGTTTTGGAGGGGTGTTGGTTTGTGTTTAACAAACCGTCAAAACCAGAGATAACAGTTGGAAAAAAAGATATAAGTAGTATGCACACTACAGACAATAATGTTTTTCTCATACTACCTAATTAGCCACAATAATGAAATGTAGCCTCTGCCTTGAGAGATGGTATGTCTCTGAGGGTGCAATCCTAACCTGCAGTTAGGCCAGCACAGTTAGGTCAGCAAAGTCTGGCTGGCACAAAGGCCACTGTAAAGCGTGTTTGGACTACTCTCGGAGTCAGGGACGATGGTGCACGTCTGTGTGCTGGCCTCTCTGACTCCAAGATTGGTCTAAACATGCTTTATGGTGTCCCTTGTGCCAGCCAAACTTTGTTGGCCTAACTCCAGGTTAGGATTGCACCCTGAGTTTCAGATAGAAATGAACAGGTGAGGTTTGTCACCTTATTCCTTCCTTGTGAGCTTCCCACAAAACTCTTGCTAGCTCCTGTTTTTTAAAATTTCTTGGTATGAAATAAATACATTTTAAAATTATAATAAAATTACATTTTGTATTCCAGTAAATGGATTCTGTTTCTCCAGTCATCAAAACAGCCAGTCCATTCCTGCGATACATCTCAATTTCTGCAGTGTCCAGTACCTTCATCAAGCACTGCACGTGTTTCTATTGGTGTGTGTACCCTACCCAGAGCAAGGTCACGCTCAGAATCTGAACAGGAAATGAGAAGTTAGGGCTCAACAGGTTTGTGGCCTGGTCCAGAAAGACTGTTCTTAGGTTCACCTTCAACCCTCTTGGAAGCACCTAAAACTTGAGACATTCAAAAGCAGAGAAAATTAAGGCAGAGAAAATCACTCACTGGTAAATTTCTGTGGTTTCACAAAACTGGAGGTTGGCTGACATTTTACTGTTTTTTTTTTGTGAGGACCTGAGGAAAGTCCCTTCCCACACAGTTTGCTGAATGCAGAGCTCAAGTGAGAAGCAGGGAGACAATGCGCTTGTGGGGGAAGAGACTGTTCAAAGAAACCATGTTCATCCTCCTCCCAGCATCTCACTTGTCTAAATTGCTTGTGCTTCTGTGTGACAGGTCATATTTTTATAAAGCCAGAATTCTGTTACTCAGCCAGCAGAATCTGTAGCTGCCCAGACACAGGGAGGAACATAACATAGCAACCGTAGGCTGATGTGTCTATTGGTCTTTTCAAAAAAACTTTGACAGAAAATAAGTACTGATTAGGATTCCAAATAAATGCAGTCTACATTGTGGCCCTGTTCACGCACTTACACAATTGTGCCAGAGCTATTTCTCCAGCAGGACACCTGACTGGGAATGCTGGGGTGGAGAGGGCTGACATAGGGGGAGGCTTAATTTGATGTCGGCCTTTTTTGCAACACTGACATGAATTACAAACCAAATGGCAAAAAAGAGACTGCTTTTAAATCAAGTTTCCTGCTCTGAAAGGTATGCAAGTGTATATAATAACACAAACAACAACCTTTTTACTACCTAGGAACATACATCAAAACCTTTCATCGTACAGTACAAACCTACCAGGTTGGATTATGCTCTAATACATATTGATTTGTGAAGAAATGAATACGTTGTGGAGCATAGGTGGAGGGCGTTGTGGAAGACATAAAAAAGTTCAAGAACCCCCAGGTGTGCTTAGCGGATGATTTTGTTGATGGCTCTTGCACTGGAATGCAGTGGATGACTCCTGCGTTCTTGTGGCCCAGTGGAAAGCCCACTATAGTAAACACACCAGGAAGCATTCGGAGCTATTATATGTTGATGCAATGAGCACAGGTATAGTCCCCATTCCCCACCCCTTCTCATGGGGATGACGGTTGGGAGACCCCTAGCCATAGCATGGGATGCAGTGTGGGGCAGTGGCATTCCTACAGCAGTGTATTGGCTGTGCCTATGGAAGGGGAGGGAGCGAAGAGGGGTGGAAGAAGAACCAGGTCCTCAGGAGGGGCAGGTCTGCCCTACGCTTGAAGTAACAGATAGACCAGGTCTACTAGTTGGTCTGTGGCATATTTCATACTGATGTGGATTGCTCACTCCCTGCCTCTTGGTGTGCCCACGGGAGGAGGAGCAATAGGAGGCCAGAATGGAACTTGAGCTGTGAATGGAACTTGACATTTATACGTTAATAATGGTTACCCCCCCCCAAAAAAAAAATCAGATGTTTTCTCCCATGGATCTTTTTTAAATATATATATATATATATATAGAAAAGCATCTATTAACTGAAAAAAAAGTCTCAGGGTTGGTTTGGTTTTAAGATATTCCAAATGTAAGCTTTTGTTTGTACTAATGTGCAATAGATTTAGATTTAATTTAAAATGGGGTTATTTGAAAAAGAAGAGATGCTTGCTGTGATTGACTGACAAAACCTGATTTCACGTCGAGGAAGAGAAGCAGTGTGTGGTTGCTATTGAGATGAACAGTCTTAGAAACATTTGATCATGAAAATGTAGCAAAGAACCGCCACATTTCTTACCACTTCCTTCCTGTTTCCCATGTATGTACTCAAGAATGCTGGAAATTGTTCTTCCTTACACTGTAACATGCTTTACAATGTCAGTCTCAAATAATTACAGGATTTCTTTCTATCAGAAAAGCTTTCTGAAATTCAATCTATTTCCATTGTCTGATTGTACTAAATGTAGTATATTATTGGTTGATATTGGTGGCTTGTTTTGTTACAGGCAGAGAAAGCTGAAGGATTCCTTCGTCTTCCAGACTTCACCGTGGATAAAGCGATGGAATGCAAGAAGAAGTAGTAAGTCTATCTTATTACCCAGAGCTTTGGGCACATAAAATTTTACAAGTCAAAATGAGAATATAAGAATGTAAGAAGAGCCCTGCTGGATCAGGCCAAAGACCCACCTAGTCCAGCTTCATGTGTCTCACAGTGGCTCACCAGGTGCCTCAGGGAGCACACGATCAACAAGATGTTTGCATCCTGTTGACATTCCCTTGCACCTGGCATTCTGAGGTAGCCTACTGCTAACGTAAGGAGGTTGCACAACCCAACATGGCCTATAGCCCACAATGGACTTGCCTCCAGAAATCTGTCCAATCCCCTTTTAAAGGCACCTAAGCCAGATGTCACCACCACCTCCTGTGGCAAGGAATTCCACAGCTTAATTACCCGCTGGGTAAAAAAAGTATTTCCTTTTATCTGTTTTACCTCTCCCAACAATTTTAGCAGATGTTTCCTGGTTCTGGTGTTGTGAGAGAGGGAAAAGAACATCCCTCTATCGACTCTATCCCTTCCGTGCATTATTTTGTATGTCTCAATCATGTCCCCCCTCAGGCGCCTTTTTTCTAGGCTGAAGAGCCCCAAATGCTGCAGTCTTTCTTCATAAGGGAGGTGCCCCACAGTGGCAGATCTAGGGGGGCAGGGGGGCAAGAGCCCTGGGCGCCATCTTGGGGCCGTCTAGGGGGGCGCCAGTGGCCCCCGCAACATTGTGCGGGTAGACCTGGGCTCTGGAGCCCAGGTCTACCCATTGGGATCCTTCGAAGGGAGCACAGGTCTACCCGCGGTCATTTCTAATGGGTAGACCTGGGCTCCCTCAAGGGGAGCCCAGGTCTACCCCGGGGTTGCTTCTAGTAGGTAGACCTGGGCTCCCATGGGGGCGCAGTTCTATTGGGTGCCCCAGGTGCCATTTTGACTAGGTCTGCCCCTGGAGCCCCAGCCCCGTAATCATTTTCATTGCTCTCTTCTGCACCTTTTCCAGCTCTACTATGTCCTTTTTGAGGTGCAGCAACCAGAACTGTACGCAGTATTTCAGATGTGGCCTTACCATCGATTTGTACAATGGAATTGGCCCTCTTAACTGCTGCCAATACCACTGGGTCAATACCTTCATTGAATTGTCCACCTGCACCCCAAGACCTCTCTCCTGAGCTGTCATAGACAGCTCTGAACCCCTTAGGGAGGGGTAGGGTGGGGGTGGGGCCAGTGGTGAGCTGCCTGTCTGTGTGTGATCATACATACATTCCTTTCCCTTTTTTTGATAGTGCTATGAAGATCATTCATCCACAGATCAAGACATTTTATTTTGCAGCCGAAAATGTGGGGGATATGAACATGTAAGTAGCGGCAGCCTCTTAAGCTGCATGTTGTTTCCTTGGTTGTCAATAAGCACAGCAGTCCATTAATGCAGTGACCTCCATTGCTGAACTTTCCTAATATATTATCTAGCTGATGGAAGGATTCAGAGCTCGGTCCTATTCAACTTTCCAGTGCTGATGCAACTGCAATGCAGTACGCTTACCTTGAGGAGGCCTCTGTGACTGCCCCTCTACTGCAGGATCCAGCGCACACCCCATTGGCACAGCATTAGTGCTGGAATGTGGGATAGGATTGGGCCCTCCTCTTTACAATGAGCTGTAAGCTAAAAGCAAGATGGAAGAATATGCCCCACGAGCAGGAAAAGAACAGGGCTACGATGATCCAATATATCCTTAGGTTCCTGTTCTGTCCACACTTTCCCATTTGAACACAATGAGACTTATTTCTGAGTAGACATACATACAACAGGGCTGTTAACTGGGAGTAAATTCCATTGAGTCCAGTAAGACTTACTTCTGAGTATGCATGCTGAGAATTGTACTAACATAAACCAGTGATTTTTCAAACACTGCCGCAGCACATTGGTGTGCCATGAATGGTCCACGAGTGTGCCGCAGGAGTTTTGGGGGTGGGTCATTTATTAATAGGACCAATGGGGGAAGCATGTCCCCAGCTGTCAGTGCAGTGTGCCTTGTCAATTGTCAAAAAAGCTCATGGTGTGCCTTGACAAACTTTGCACCTTCTTGGTGTGCTGTGAGATGGAAAACTGTTCTGATGGCTTCTGCAGGTGAAATGCATCTCTTACAACAAAAAGAGGTACCAATAAATGATTGGTCATTTTACAGTGATAATGCTGTCAATGTGCTTTAGTGCAGCTTGGATCCTGTGTTCCATAGAAATGCATTTGCTTTCTTTTAAATTGCAGGTGGCTAAATAAACTTAATCTGGCTGTCCAAGACAAACAAGTCAATAAAAAGAATGAGGAAGGTATGTTCAATGATGCTTACATTTGGGGTGGGGTCTCTCAACATTTTTACATGGGATAAAGCAGATCTCAAATTTGTAACCTATTTGACTTAAGGAAGACGCCTTCTGGAAAGAATTGATTTGGTTAACCACGATGGTAGAGTGAGGCACTTGGGGCCATTTAGCAATGACACCCAAGCCCTGCATTTTGCAGTGAAAGAGCAGACAGCAGGCCAATGTTAGTCCTCTCTCCTGTTGTCTATGACTTTGGTAGAGCTTTGCCGACTTCCAGAAGTTTTGATAGTTTCACATTTCTGGTATGCAGCATCTTCTGCTGTCTCCTTTAGCAAAGCAAGACCAGAGGAACTGGCATACTGTACGTAAGAAGGAACCGAAAAAGGGTTACCCACTTATATTGTTATTCCCTTACATTGAAGAATAAGAAGGAACCAAACCAGGTGGGGGAGGTCCTTGGCAGTCGGAGGAGGCCATATTCAAAAAGAACAAAATGGGAAGTGGCAGGCAATGCAGATTGCATTTGTCCTCGTGAAGCGTTCCCAGTTCTTATCAAATTCTGCCAATGCTAGAAGTGGGGGGAGGATTAATTTGGGGGGTTGGACTGAAATGTAGTACTGTATATAAGAATACATTGTGGTACTGTATTTTCACAAATACATTGTTGTAGCCCAAATGATGGAAGCAAAGAGGAAGGGGAAATATTTAGCAATCAAACCAAAGACATTAGTCAAAGCCATTTGGCTGCTGCAGTTAATATAATGGAGGGTCATATGCAGGCAAACATGTATGATCAACCTTTTTTTTTTTTTGTAAGCCCTTGGATGTTGCACCTATTTGCTAATGCCTCTGTTAGATTTCTCTGTGGGCAGGCATATGCATATGGAACAAAGGTCTTAAATCTCAATTTATATTTCCTCATGTTAGACACAAAGCTATCTTAAAAAAAAAAGTAGGAGACCTCATTAAAGCTTGGCTGATCCTGAGAGATCCTAAACAATTCTGCCCAGCATCTAACACATCCCATGACAAGAGTTTTCATACAGATCATCCTGTCTACGTGATAGAACAAATATATGTACTTTCAGGTCAAATTATTTGGAAGAAGAATGCTTTAGTTCAGTGATCTTCAACCTTTTTGTGTCTGCAACAAGCCCAATACACAAACTAACAAAGTATGGGGATCAGAAAGAAATTCCTGACAATAAGGACAGTTTGACAGTGGAACAGTTTGCCTAGGGAGGTGGTGGATTCTCCCTCACTGGAGATCTTCAAGCAGAGGTTTGAAGGCACCTGCTGAAGATGCTCCAGGTGGATTTCCTGCTATAGGCAGGGGGTTGGACTAGATTACCTTGTAGGTCCCTTCCAACTCTATAATTCTATGACTTTCAATCCCGCCCCTTCCTAGGACCCTGTCTGACCACTTCCCGCCCATTATGTCCTCCCAGCACTGATCACTGTAACCAAATATTCTCAGTTGAGAGAGCAGAGAAAGTTACAACCTTTGACAACCTTTGCTAATAACGTGAGCAGGACACAGTCCTAATAACGTGAGCTAATAACACAGTCTCCTAAAACCGAAAGCGTACACCAGATGCCTTCTCCTTTTCCTGGTGGGGCTCTAGTCCAGTGGTCTTCAATTTATTTCATTCCCGTAAGTTGCCATGACCCTACAACTGAGGCTTCATGACCTGTTTGGGTCCCCAACTCCAAGGTGGAAGAACGCTGCTTTAGTTGGCAAAGTGTTAAGTGGATTGCATGCCGCATTATAAGTGCTGTGTTCTTGCTTCAGACTGCTACAGTGAGAGCGAGCATGAAGATCCAGAAATAAATGTGGAGACACCGCCCCCGTCATACTCAGACCAGCCCCTGCCATCTCATTTGGTATGTATTATAGTAATTAGCTTGCTTCCACTTACTAAATGGCTTGTGTAATGCCATCCCATCCAGTTCCCACACTCAAACAAGTGACCTGCCATGGAGAAATGTCAGTTGTCCTTCTGCTGGGTTTTCTTCCAGTTCTACTGAAGGTTGTATGTATGAGAATATACTGTCCGTAGGTCAGTCTTAAGATTGGTCCTGTAAGAACAAACAACAACAACAACATAATAGCATTTTCATGAATTCATTGTTGTAGCCCAAATCCTGAAGGCAAAGAGGAGGGGGAAATATGTAGCCACCAAACCAAAGACATTAGTCAAGGCCAAACTGCACACTAAGTTAAGCACATTATTAGAGCTGTTCCTGAATTTTTCTCCCCCTAAGATAGGAGCCATGTGTGTTTGGAGGGAAATCATGGTTGGAACGACAGTATGGGAAAAGGGGGCTTTACCTTTGTACCCTGATGGTCCTGATTGAGTCTCCCCATCCCACTTTGCAGTTCCTGTTTGCTCTGAGCAGAAATGGACACTGCCAGGGAATCTCAGTTAATCTCAGTTTAGCGAAACAGGAGAGCCTTTTGCGGCGTCTGGCACAAGGATCTTGCACATGATGGCTTGCAGTTTCTCCAGAAGGTTAATTTTCTATGATGTCTTAGCCAGATGTGCCACAGACCCTTACCACTTTCATTGACTGTACTGTCTGCTGCAAGTACCTGAGTGCTTTCTGCATCATGGCAATGGGCACTTATCTCTGCAGCCTTATCTCTGTGTCTGCATTTTTCTTTCTGGGACACGGCGACCTTGAGGCTTCACAAACTTTCAGTGGTGAGCCTGCTTCCAAACAGCTCTCCTCGGGGCTATTTCTTTATCACAAGTTTTGTATACAGTAGGTCCTCTTTCTTCATGGGTTTGGAATCCACGGATTTGACCCACTGTGGTTCCTGACCCACAGGAGGACCCACAGAGGACCTCCTGGATGCAACTGGAAGTGCCTTCTGGTTGTGTCAATGAGGCTTTCTGCATCCCGGAAAGGCCATCTTCATGCCTCAGAACATCGCTGTATGTGAGCAGAAGGCAAAGAGTTGAACTGTTTGTGTTGGAACGTCCTATTGAACCCCACCCATGGAATTGATTACCCACAGGTTTTGGTATCCACAGGGGATCTGGGAACAGATCCCCCATAGATACTGAGGCCCAGCCTGTACTGCTTTTCAGCCTTAATCAATTTCCAAAATAGAGGACAAAATCACACTGATGATATGTTCTTCTCCTCTCAGTTAAAGATCCAGACTACTGGGTGATGGTAGCAGTGATGGTGCCTTGTGACTCCTGGCCCTGTTCCTTGAATGGTGGCCATGTCAAAGGAGTGGGGTACTAGGTTTCAGGGCGTAATCCTCACCTGGAGTTAGTCCGGCACAAGTAACTTGAGCCCACCCATAAAGCATGTTTGCAACACTCTCAGAGCCAGGGAGGCCAGCAGACATGTGCCATCTTTGGTGTGTGTCCCTATCCGTGACATCAGGTTTCTTGAGTGCTAAGCTTGGGTTTATAGTGTTGGGATAGTGGGCAGAAGATTTAGCCGAGAGGGTTAATGCCTCCGTTTGCCCGAAGATAACACCTGAAGATCTCAAGGTCGTGAGCTCGGGACTGCCGGAAGTCTCTGCGAGCAGCAGACCTTGGAAACTGCGGCTGATTAAAAGCTGAGTTTCAGCTGCCTCGTGGGAGGAGGAGTGTGCTGAAATCAGCTGCATCTCTGGTGGCAGCAGGGAAGCCTCATCAGCCAGCAGATGACAGGTGGGTGGCTAAAGAAAGAAGGCTAAATCCAGAAAGAAAGATCTGTATGAGTGTTGTTCTTGGAAGACAGAACATTCTGTAAATTGTAAAAACCTTCGGGTTTGTGAGAAAGTCTGCCTATGTAAACCGCCTTGAGTTCAATCATTAGAGAAATCTAGTGATCTTAAGAAAGGCGGTATATAAATAAATGTATTATTATTATTATTATTATTATTATTATTATTATTATTATTATTATTATTAT
>JAJKFI010000018.1:703975-758159 GCA_029204185.1 Lerista edwardsae | reverse complement strand
ATTATTATTATTATTATTATTATTATTATTATTATTATTATTATTATCTTCCTTGACTCTGGGTATGGTCAAACTCACTTTACGGTATGTTTGCAACACTTCTGAGCCTAACTCCAGGTGAGGATTGTGTTCTGTGATGATTTGCTAGAGGATTCTCTGAGTTCATCAGGTGTTCCTGTTGCCATTAGTGGAGTCATTGGATGCAGGGGGCACATTGGATGCAGGGGGCCCTCTCCCCACCCCTTTTGCTGGTGTTGCCAAAAGGAGGTCCTGGCAAAGGAGGCCAGTCTTTTTGAGAATCACCTTTCCAATTTCCTGCTTCATTGCCATTATTTTTTGAAGAAGAATATGGATCTTGATGATTGTAATATTGTAATGCTATTTGAGCACATGTTTCTGTAAGTGTGCTATTTTCCTGCAATGTAATTCATCCCATCACGTGAGCCCAGGATAGTTTGCAATAATTTTTTCCTAACCCGCACATTTCTGTCCTTGTTAACTGTTTAGCATATTTAGGGAGCTTGGGAGGGGAGAACTTTGGTGTGTGTCCCTATCCGTGACATCAGGTTTCTTGTGTGCTAAGCTTGGGTTTATAGTGTTGGGATAGTGGGTCATGTTGCCACCAATATCCTACATTTTCCCTTATGTTTCACTAAGATAAGGTAATCACTGCAGCCTTCATCCTCATTAAACTCTTGGAGGGAGAATTAATGGCAGCAACATTATACAGTACCTAAAAGATCCTGTATTGACTATGAAAATGAAGGGTCAAATATGATGCAAAGACTAAAAATACTAGTAGTCCGGTGCATTCAGCTTCGAAAATGGTCTAAACTCCAAGTAATTGTAAGAGAAGCGTTCTCTGCAGGATTTGACAGTACTAGGTGTGCGTATTGCATGGAAAAAAGTTCCAGAGGCTCTGCGGATCCCAAGTGGTTAATGCCCTTGGTGCCAGGCTGAGAACGGGCAGAAATCATGCAAATTGAAGCTTTGCGGGGGCCCCAAAACTGGGGGACAGCCAGAATTGCCCTGAAACTCTGTATCCTGTCAGAGCAGGGCCTGCTGTTTGCTGGACAGAAAGTTCCTGGATCTTACAGGACCCTGTGTGCCCCTACTCCAGCTGGTGCCAGGCCTAGAACGGGCAGAAATCATGCAAACCGATGCTTTGGGGACCCCCCAAAGATGGGGGACAGCCTGAATTGCCCTGAAACTCTGTATCCTGCCAGAGCAGGGCCTGCTGTTTGCTGGACAGAAAGTTCAAGGACTTTACAGGACCCTGTGTGCCCCCAATGCAGCAGGTGCCAGGCCTAGAACGGGCAGAAATCATGCAAATTGAAGCTTTGCGGGGGCCCCAAAACTGGGGGACAGCCAGAATTGCCCTGAAACTCTGTGTCCTGTCAGAGCAGGGCCTGCTGTGTGATGGACAGAAAGTTCAAGGACTTTACAGGACCCTGTGTGCCCCTACTCCAGCTGGTGCCAGGCCTAGAACTGGCAGAAATCATGCAAACTGATGCTTTGGGGACAGAAAGCACCGCTGCAGTTGCAGAAGGCACGGTCTTCCATGCAGTTCTGCATGTGGACCTTGTCAGGAACTGTTCTGTGATAACCAGGGGTCAGGTGAACCACAGAGCAGTGATGAGGATCCATGACAGAGGTCTTTGTTGAGTCTGGTATGCCACAGCCCCATCTAGCCCTCCCTGCATCTCTCTCCCACCCCTCCTGTGCCATGCTTCCCTAACACGTTTAAACTCATTACATGTATGTTTAGTTTTATTATTTGGAGATAAAAGTAAAGGTTAAGTTCAAAGTTGTCTACATAATAAAGACATGTTATTTGTACTGACGTTTCTACTGACTGACTTTGCATGATTTCTGCCCATTATCAGGGTGGCACCTTTGGTAGCCGTGGCCCCGGGGGAGCTCGAAAGTCCTTGAACTTTCTGTCCATCACACAGCAGGCCCAGCTCTGGCAGGACACAGAGTTTCAGGGCAATTCAGGCTGTCCCCCATCTTTGGGGGGTCCCCAAAGCATCAGTTTGCATGATTTCTGCCCGTTCTAGGCCTGGCACCAGCTGGAGTAGGGGCACACAGGGTCCTGTAAAGTCCTTGAACTTTCTGTCCATCACACAGCAGGCCCTGCTCTGACAGGACACAGAGTTTCAGGGCAATTCTGGCTGTCCCCCAGTTTTGGGGCCCCCGCAAAGCTTCAATTTGCATGATTTCTGCCCGTTCTAGGCCTGGCACCTGCTGCATTGGGGGCACACAGGGTCCTGTAAAGTCCTTGAACTTTCTGTCCAGCAAACAGCAGGCCCTGCTCTGGCAGGATACAGAGTTTCAGGGCAATTCAGGCTGTCCCCCATCTTTGGGGGGTCCCCAAAGCATCGGTTTGCATGATTTCTGCCCGTTCTAGGCCTGGCACCAGCTGGAGTAGGGGCACACAGGGTCCTGTAAGATCCAGGAACTTTCTGTCCAGCAAACAGCAGGCCCTGCTCTGACAGGATACAGAGTTTCAGGGCAATTCTGGCTGTCCCCCAGTTTTGGGGGCCCCGCAAAGCTTCAATTTGCATGATTTCTGCCCGTTTTAGGCCTGGCACCTGCTGCATTGGGGGCACACAGGGTCCTGTAAAGTCCTTGAACTTTCTGACCAGCACACAGCAGGCCCTGCTCTGGCAGGACACAAAGTTTCAGGGTATTTCAGGCTGTCCCCCAGCTTTGGGGGGCCTGAAAGTGTGATTTTGCATGATTTTGGCCCGTTTTCAGCCTGGCACCGAGGGCATTAACCACTTCGTGGCCTCTAAACCTCCTGAACTTTCTGTCCTGCCAACAGTGGGCCCTGCTCTGCCAGGACACAAAGTTTCGGGGCTTTTCAGGCCGTTTCCTAGCTTGGGGAGGGACTGAAAGCGTGATTTTGCGTGATTTCTGCCCATTCTCAGCCTGGCACCAAGGGCATTAACCACTTGGGATCCGCGGAGCCTCTGGAACTTTTTTCCATGCAATACGCACACCTAGTACTGTCAAATCCAGCAGAGAACGCTTCTCTTACAATTACTTGGACCTTAAACCCTAAGTACACCGGACTATAGAGTATGAACATTCTGGAGATTTTTGCTGTGTCGCTGGTGAGGACCAATTAAAATGCCTCGATGTTTGAGCTGTCTGTGAGTTGCTCGTAGATTAGATACATCAGCCTAAATGGAGGCAGGCTCCTCTTAGTTCATTTTGATTTGAAATATATTGCATGCCATGTCGCTCTGCGGAGTTCTTAGGAAGACATAAGGAAGCAGAAAGAAGCAAGAAGAAAACCATGATGAAATATAACATCAAGGCTAAACGGTTTAAAACAGAAGCTCACACCATTGTAATTGGCATATCAGTAGTGGAAAAAACCAGCTTCAGATGACGGAAAGGTTAACCTTCTCTTCCCTGCCCCCTGCCTGGCAGATGGTGGAAATTATTACTGCCTCTCAGTGTGTCCTGTGACAGACGCTGACCTCTTGTACAGTTTGACAAGGCGAAGCACTTGCTAATTTCGTTCTGACAGTGTGCCTATTAACGGTTTCAGCTTGCTTCTTTGCAGCACGCCTCCAAGAGGTTTCATTTAGTTTCATCAGTGCCTTTGCCCTGCTGGCCCTTCCTACAACTTCTCATTCTTATGATGGCAGAAGAGCTGATGGAGCAAAAGTGCTTGTGAGTGCAATCCTAACCTGGAGTTAGGCCAGCACACTTTGGCCTGCACAAAGGACACCGTAAAACCCGTTTGGATCACTCTCGGAGTCAGGGAGGACGGCTCACATCGATGTGCTGGCCTCTCTGACTCCAGGTGGTCCAAACATACTTTACAGTGTCCCTTGTGCCAGCCAAACTTTGTTGGACTAACTGTGCCAGCCTAATTCCAGGTTAGGATCGCACTCTGTGTTTTGTTTCTGGATTGAGCAGAACTAGCTAAAAATGGCCCCTATTAATAGAGTTACCATATAAAACTGGGACAGAGTGCCTATACCATTAACCATTGTATAGAGAGGGAATTTGGGCAGGTGCAGCTTTTGAAATCCTTCTATTCCATGATGAGCTGCACCTGCCCAAATTCTCTCTTCTATACAATGGTTAAAGGTAGAGGCACTCTGTCCCAGTTTGTATCTGGTAACCCTACCTATTAATATCTAGTTCCATTCATTCTGGAATCAAATGCACTGCCACATGAATGAGAATGAATTCTGTGGGGTTCCATTTTTGAAGCCCCCACTCCAATTCCTATTTATTTTTGTTACATATTAAAAAAAAAACCCCGAAGTACGTAAATTTCCTTGTAGCAGTAGGTCTTGGCAGGAACTGCTTAGTACAACTGTGTCCTTGCAGTGGCCATTTTAATTACACATATATCCCAGGATAAAACATCATCATCAGGGCATTCTGGGCTAAATAATTGACATCTCCATGAATATGAAAAAAATGTAATCGAATGAAAAATGGACAGAATAAAAATGGAAATAAAACAATCTATTTTTTTCCTTGTACATATAATACTTATGTACCAGCCTGAGTCACAATTATACCATCCCGTTGCCCATCTGAGGAGGTTTTTCCTTTTCAAGTTCAGATTAGGAAGCACTTTACAGGAGGAAGGGGAATATCTAAAGCAGCGGTTCTCAATTTTTTTTAGCACTGGGACCCACTTTGTAGGATGACAATCTGTCTGGGACCCACCGGCAGTGATGTCATGGCCAGAAGTGCCATCATTGTGACGCCAGAGCCTGCTGCTGTCCAGAGAATGCAGCAATGAGTTGCGTTATTTTTAAGTCATTTTCCAATAGCAAAGTGAAGGGCCGCACAATCCTACACTGCCTGTCGCGTCAACGCTATGTCATAGCGTTGACATGACTGAGTGAGCGCTGACGCGGGAGCACCAATCGGCACCCACGCGTCAGCACTCGAGCAACAGGACCGGCTCTGCCTGCATTGCGCCTGTGCAGAACCTCTCACATCAGCTGAAGCCAGCTGGTACAACGGAGACACTGTGCCAGGGCAGGAAAGCGATTGGTGGATGGAGGGAAATTGTGGGTGGGCTTGGGAATTGGCCATAAGGCTATTTAGCAGGCGCAGATCCAAGTAATGCATCAGATCCAAAAACGTTCCCTTACCGTAGAGCCTCCCTGACCCAGTCTTGGATTTGGTGCTGGCCGGCCGACCTTGCCAATCCAACGCTGGGTAGGATTGCAATCTAAGAAAGCAAAAAGCCTATTTACAACTTCGACTCAAGCAAAGCAACCACACAGCCCTCCCCTTTTCCAGCATCCCATCTTCCCATATTTTCGATATGGCTGTTCTAGGTGCTTCGCAACCCACCCAAAATTGACTCGCAACCCACTGGTGGGTCCAAATCCACAGTTTGGGAACCACTGATCTAAAGGATGGCACTCTATTCTGTTGGCTAATAATCTCTAGATATACAGTATGTCGTCCTCTGTGATTATCTGCCAACAAAATGGTTTGAGAACACAAATCAAATTAGTTTTTTTAGGAGGCAAATGTTTCTTTTAAACATACAAGGCAAAGCGTAAAAACTCTCCCCTACCTGGTTGAATTTATTGCTTGGGGGGAAAACAGCTGTATTGAGGAAAGAGACTAATGTGATTTTTAGAGGGAATATCAAGATATCTCATTATCTGTAAATGCAGTCAGGTTTTTGTTGACAGGGGCAGTCATCTGCATTTTTATAGTATCCCCCCTTAGAAATGTATCGATACATGGGAATTATCAAGCAGTTGGGGACATCTCCTGTTACGGAATAAATCCATGCAGGACCATGATTTCCATTTTCAATCTTTCTTTTTATTATACTGTTGGATAAAACCAAATTGTTATATGGACACATTGTTAAGGTGAAACCCTGACGTGTTTGTGGGCCAGAAAACTGTAGCTTAGATGCACTAAGCTCATCAGTTCCCTAATCAGCCACTCCACAATTCAAGAGCTGACATCAAATGCTCTTAAACTGAGCTTTTTGTGCTTTGCCAGAGATACTTCCTGTCTCACATTTGAGGTCATTGTTCTTTTGTGATCGGACTCAATACAACTTGATTGCTCCAAATAGAAACAAGGAAAGAGACTTTCGGCCAAGCAGATGATCAACATCTCATTGTCCATTCTTCTTGGCCTATTGAGTTTCTCTTATCTGTTAGTGTTCTAAGAGCAAGACCCTCTTTATGCCCACTTCATTTCACACTGGTGTCATTTGCCACAAGCTTATGAAGTGCAAATGAGAACACCCACATATGTGCACCTGGGAGCCCTCACAGAGCTAGAACTGTACATTGCAGGGATCCTTTTGCCTGGTCGTTTTCAGCTGCAAATTTAGTTTTCAATGAAAGAGGTGTTTTCATAATGGAGGTGACACCAAGCTCAAGATGGAACATGGCTTAGATCTTACAGCTACTGGCTTTCTGTAAGTTACACCAAATCATTTTCAGAGTAACATAGAAAATTATACATTTTGTTGTTGTTGTTGATGATGATGATGATGATGATGATGATGATGATGATGAAAAGATGAGTTTGGTTCATGAACTTTTTCCTACCATCAGAATGAGGATTCTCCCATCTCCGTTTAGAGTCCCAAAGAATGGTAGCAGTCACAGCTGAAGTTCTGAGCAAACCAGGGCAGGCTTTGGGAACTGGCAGGGATGCCCTTGCAGAGAGGAAAACAGGAGGAGTGAGTTGATCTGGAGGCCTCAAAGGGGACTAAAATCCCTTTACCCTTGTGTAAACCTCCCGCTCTGATAGGTCCCTTCAGACCTGTGTTAGCAATTTCATTAGTGCAAGTCCAGGGAGAGAAAGGGAGTGGGGAGGCCACTGCTGGAGGGGATAGGATCTGGTGTGTTCCATTGCTGCCAGATCCACCCCCTCCTGCAGCCTCCCTCCCCACCACTTCCACCCTCTCTATCCTTTTCCAGCCTCCCCAGCCCCTCCTTGCCTTCCCTGCCATCTTACCTTCCTTGGTGGGCAGCTGGACCTCCAGCGACCCATGTGGAAGGGCTATGGCCACTCTGCTGTCACCCTGGCAGTGCACTACTCAACATGTTGCTGGGAGGTGCTTACAGCTGCTTTCTGGCAACTAGCAATGGTGGAACACACGTTCTGCCATAGGTGCTCAACGCCAAATAGGTTTGGGCTAAATCATAGGTTTATAGGTTGCAGTCATTGTGGTACCTCCCCTCTTCGTTGAGTTTCCTACCTGCACGCAGACATTTCCCCAAGCTAGATTGTTTAGCGGAGCTTCTCATGAAAGACGTCTTCATCATAGACTGAGGGCCCAATCCTGCATTCCAGCTTGATGCTGCCACGGTGCAGCCTCCGAGGAAGGGAACAAGTGTTTTGCCCTGAGGGAGTCTCTGTGACTGCCCTCCCACCCACAGAATGCGATGCACAACCCATTGGCACAGCTGCATCCGCACTGGAAAGATGAATAGGATTGGGCCCTGCGTCTCCTTGCAAGTAGCCATCCACATTGTGGTATGTGGCATGAAAACCTGTGCCCTGGATAGGATTCCTATGAGGACGTCTACTAAGCTTCACGGTACTCTGCGTGTGCACTTTTGGGTGAGAAACCCCTTGACGAGAGCAGGGGGCTGAGATGAATGAAAAGTGCAATATATAGACCACCTCTTTGATTAAATCCACTAGTAAAGGGAGAGAGCAGGCCTGAGAGGTGAGATGTTTGTGTATCAGGTTCAGATACCATGTTGGAAAATGTGGTTAGGTTATGACTGGACTAATTTCCCCCTCCCTTTCTTATTTATTCTGGAAAACAGAACCAGCAAGAGACTCCCTTGACAGCCCGTGTATCTTGTGAAGTATCCTGTTCTTTGTCCTCACCGGAAGGCACACTGGTGTCACAAGGATCCTCGTCTTCATTGTCCAATGTATTGTGCCCAGCAAGACAATCATGGCATAACCTTGTTAATAACTCTTCTGGGAAGGAAGCGGACTGTCAACTTTCAGCTGTCTCTGGTGACCCTCAAGACACTGATCACCTGTTGACAGACTGTAACAAAGCCATGGACAATAACCCTGCTGAACCTGAATGTGGCTTTCAGAACTCGTTAAGTGAAGATGCATCTTCATTGGACAATGATAACCTATCTGTGCCTGGAAGTGCAACACTGAGAACCCTACCTAAAGGTAAGCCCAGCAGGCGATCTAATGACCTTGCAGGACCCTTTCTCCAGTCTTGTGTATGATTATTTTGCTTTTGAGATTTATTTACTACGTTAGACAATATTGTGCTTTTAATTGGGTCCATCACTTAAGTAATGGGATCTAATTTTATTCAGCAGAGGATTAATCAGTTAATAGTTCTGTTTTTAGATGATGCAGATGTGAACCTAAGATGCAGCTTGCCACTTAGGAGAAGGATTCCTGTATGTGAATGTGTGTATTTATTGACAGCATCTTTTTAGCTGATCAAAAGTTTGGATTGGCTGATGTAGCCAATGGAATGTATCAGCTCTGCTTTAAGATTGTGTATGCATAGTGGCTGGTCTTCCTTCTTCTCTGTTTGCTTCTCCTTGAATATAAAGGACTGAGGCTCAAATCCTAACCAGCTTTCCAGCACTGATAGCTGTGCCATATTCTGCATTCTGCAATGGAGTAGTAGGCACAGAGGCCTCCTCAAGGTAAGGGAATGTTAGTTCCCTGACCTTGGAGCTGCATTGCCCTTACCCTGGTGCTGGGAAGTTGGTAGCCCAGCAGCTACAAGGTTATATGTGTGAGCCGGTGACTCTTAAAAATAACAGTGTAATATTATTCATCTTGAAATAAAACTAGTATAGGTATACAGGGGCATATAGGAAAGTCTGTAGTTCAACAGAGACCCAAGCCTCCAGGTTTCTAGTCTCTCCTCACTATCTGTGTGGATTGGATTTCACATGTTCCCGGGCTCCTTACATAATTGGAATCCTTTCTGTTTGATGATACCATGAATAGCAGAATAGATTTATTGGCAAACTATTCCACAAGTTGCTATAATTGCATAATGAGAAACTGTGGAGGGCTGAAATGTAAATCAAATACGTTCCTTAAAAACGGAAATGGCAATTACCTGCCCCTTCATGCGGGGATGGCAGAATGACTTGGCCAAGAGAGTCGTTCTGTTGTCCCGCCCTCTCATCCCACTTGCCCATGTAAGCCCTACCACAAGTCTGAGGAAGAGCCTAGCAAGGAGTGATCTGTTTGCTGAGAGCCCCCTGCAATCCGTCCTGCTAGGTACACAAAAAGACCGTGCATCTGGCAGAGAAGGATTAGAGAGAGGGTTCACAGGAGAGAGAGGGTTCACAGGAGATAGCTAAAGGGAGATGTGGGCTAAGTGGTTCAGGCTGAGCCACGAAGCAGGCATATGCAGTTTGCATTGGCAGCAGATGGGGGGCAAGGGGTGGTGGATTTTGGGTGCCCTTTACTTCAAGTCTGCCGCTGCTTCTGTACGCTGCTTCTGCCGCTGTACGTGACCCACATTGATCCCCTTCTTGCTCTCTAAAAATGAGTGGAAATTAGATAATCTGCTTCCTTATCATGCTCTGTCAGGAGGTTTTCGCAAACCAGGAAGTGTGGAGTGTCTAGTGTTATTTAAAAGGGCTGTATGAACAAAGGCGCTTCTGCATTCATGTGGTCCCTTTAAATAAAACTGGAAGTCCTGCACTTCCCGGTTTGCAAGAACCACATGAAAGTGCACCACAAGGAGCTTTTTCCTAGCATGCTGTGGCAGTGGTGGACCGGGGGGCAGTGTGGCATCAGGCAGTGTCCCCAGTTGTGCATTCCCTGAAAGAGCTTTCTGGAGCTGGAATGCTCACTGTACAACTCTTACACAGCTCAGGAGAGGAACCCTCCTCCATCTTCCAGGCCCTTTTGGGCTAAACCAAAATTGCAGAATTCTTGCACCCTCTACCCTGAAAGCTGCTGCTGTTCCTTGGATTCGTTTTTAAGGTGGCATGCATGATGGCATTGGTTTCCATGAGCCTCTGTGAAAATGATGGAACGTTCTTAAGGGAGGATGCTGAAACAGCTGTGAAAACCAGAGCAAATATTCATGCTTTGTAACACCAAAAATGTAATACAGGTTGATTATCCCTTATCCAGACTGCTTGGAAGGTGTCTAGATTTTGGATTTGTCTGGATTTCGGAATAATTGCATACATATAATGAGAAATGCTTCCTCCTGCTCTTTTCTCTGTTACCCATTTGGGTGTCTGCTGGCCTCTTTGACCCTTTTCAACAATGGCACACACCACAGAACAGAGAACAGAACTTACAGCCTGTACGTGAGAATGAGCACAAGACCTTCTAGTGTTCACGCTACAGAAAGTTAAAAGAAGTCTTGGACAAAAATGTATGGATTTTGGATGTCCAGATAAGGGATCATCTACCTGTAGTTTGGCCTTTGCCTTGAGAATAACAAATAATATGCAAAAGGAAAACCATCTAGTGAAGAGAAACTAAGGAGGAAGCATAGGGAAGTTAAAGCTCACCCTACATGGGATAAGTGGTCGTGTTTTTCTTCACTTTCTTAAAAAATAGAATCAAATCAACCTCTACAGACTGTGGGTCCACATGGAGGTCCACATGTATACAGACAGACAGACAATGTTTAACCCTTTCCTCTGTAGTTAGTTTTCAGTTCTAACCTCTCTTTCCAATTAACCTGTTCTTGCAAAAATTAGATGAATTCCCATGCAGTTCTCGTAATCTCTTCCACTAATAGGTAAACAAGCTGCAAAGGGTATTTTTTATATTGAAAAATAGCAAGAAGGAAAGAATTAAACATCCTCTTGGTGTGCTCCCTGACTCATATGAAGCTTTTTTTTGGCGGGGGTAAAACTACACAGAGAGGAAAAACACTCACATGGAACACTGCGTAACATATAGTTTGAGCCTGAGAGTATAAACAAGGGTTTGCGTACGTGCCCCGAGTCCAGAGGCTTCTCTTCTAAGTTACAGGACAGTTAGAGCCAAGCACCAGCAAACCACTGTCAGTTTTATTTCCTTTGGCAGTTGTGGGAGCAACAAGCCCGATTATAACAGATGTGAAAGGAGGAAGCTGCAGAAAATGCGGCTTTATTTACATTCTTATAGTTTCTCTCTCCTGCGGCAGCAATAACATCCTCTTTCCTGAGGCATTGATACGCCTGCTGGAGTTAACGGCCGCAGGCATTGGATCCTGTAACCAATCTGTTCCTGCTGAACTCAATGGGAGAAATTGGTGATGAATCCCTTACTCAGAACTCATCCAAGGTTGCTGGACTCTGAAATGGACGGGAAGGGGCTGCTGGGGCATACAGTCTATGGTAGGCTTTCCCAAACATTTTTTGACAGTGCCTCTAAATACTGTGTGCCTCTCATCCAGTGACTCATGGAGTTAGTATATGTTGATAATAATTAAAGAACAAAATTTAAATTTGAGTATTAAATGCAGTAAAAATAATCACAAGTTTTTTAGCAGTTACCATAATGCATCACTCCATCACTATGCAGCAGTTAGCATAATGCGGCTTCATTTTGTGGCTGCTTCAAATCTTGGTTTTATGTGGATGGATAAAGCACTACATGTCATGTGATCTGAGGATCTGGACAATTCCTGGATTGTAGTCTGCTTTGTCCCCTCACACATTCGCCTTCCTTCTCCTCCTGGCACATCCAAGCAGATGAGCCTTGCAAGCTCAGCCTCCCTCCTGCAATCCCAGCACCTGCTCATTTGACTGCATTTCTGGTACCCAGGAACCCATGCAAGGCATCCCACCTGGAGTGCAGGCAGGGAAGTATGTGCTGCGTTTGCAGGAGGGAGGTTTCATGTGTGGGCTTGCTGTGCCAGGAGGAGGAGGAGGAGGAGTGATGCCTACCGGCCCACCCCTCTCATTGTGTGTGTTACGTTCAGTTTTTACGCACAGAAAAATGATGGACTTGGCCTTTCTCACAGCCCTCCAGTGGTTCCCAATCAGGGGTCACAAGCTGATTTTTAGGGCTGTGTGGAGACCCCATTTACGGCTGTAAGTGCATTTGTGCAACGTTTAAAAAGTTGCAAAGAAATGTGTTTTTGAAAAAAAACAACACCCCCCAAGTACTGTTGCATTTGGTAACTTGTGGTAGTCCACATACATGTTTTTACAGGCACAATGATGTCCCTTCCTGCTTAATGACATCACTTCCTGTCTTGGAGTAGTCCTGGCAGGTTGTCATACCTATCAATGGGTCCCAGTGCTAAAAAGGTTGGGAACCACTGCTCCAGAATATCCCCACGACCCTGGGCTTGGGAATCGGTGTTCTATGGTGTGAAATACAAGAGCATTGCTGTTCTTGGCAAAGCCACACATCTGGCAAATATATTTTGCCCATCGTCCTTTCTCTGTGTCACTGGAGTGAAAAGTGAATTTGAACGAGGATGCAAGGGTCAGGCGGGGGGCTCCTTTGGTCCCACAGAAATACTCAAGGGAAAGCCAGTGAGGTCAGACGAGGGAACCAAGTCAGACGCTTTTGATGCACTGAGACAACTGCTCTGTGTCTTGGTTCCAGAGGGAGCCACTTCCTTCCTTTAATCTGCCACTGAAGCTGTTGGGCAGATGTTGCTGGTAATTGCTTTGCTTCATATTCAGCCATGTCAAATATCAACTAAAAGCTAACCTTCTGTTGCGTGCCACTGTCAGATCGGTTCAGTTTGTCATGCAGAAGAATCTATAAGGTCATTTCACCCTTTCCACTGCACCAGAACTGGATTTGAGGTGAAGTGGATTCCTGGCAGAGCTTGTAACGGTCACTCCCTGTTCTCCAGTGAGTGTCCCTGTACTGTGCATGAGTTTTTGAGCATCTCTTTGACACATTCCCATTTTGCATTTTGGATTGTGCACCTAATGAGGTTTTTGAGCGCGCACACAAATCTGGGTAAAGAGACCCTTTCAGTTAATCAAATGCAACAGCTTTTCTTGGAGTAAGTAGGAAGGACTTGGCCATAACTGCATGAGGCTGTGGCATTTCACCGGAAATGCTACAAGAACAGCAAACTGGCCCCACGATTGCGCTTTCCTGTAATTTCCTTGCTACAGGCATTTTCTTCAACGTTGCGTTAAATAATAACAAATATTTAACTCTTGTCCAGGTACAATTGACAGACACCATAAACTGCATGATGCATACATGACAGCGCATAGGCTCTGCTATGAAAACAAGGGTATCCTACACAATGTGGGGTAGAGCCCTGAGCAGAACTCCTGAGAAGTTAGGAAAAGCTAAAAAGCAAGAACGAAGCTAGACATTGTTTATAGTGCAGGCCAATGGTTCCCTAACTGTGAGTCATGAACCACCAGTGGGTTGCGAGCCAATTTCATGAAGCACTTAGAGTTATGAAGCACTGAGAGCAGCCATATTGAAAATATGGGAAGATGAGATGCTGGAAAGAGGGAGGGCTGTGTGGTAGTTTTGCTTGCGTCAAGGTTGCGAAAAGGCTTGCCCCCTTTCTGGGTCACTTGGCTACTGGAAAATGGCTGAGAAATAACCAACTGATTGCTGCATTCTCAGGAAAGCAGCAGGCTCTGGTGTCGCAATGATGTCACTTCCAGCCATGACATCACGTCCAGTGGGACAGATTGTTATTCTAAAAAGTGGGTCCCAGTGCTCAGCTTTGAAAGCCACTTGGGCAGTTTGAAAGCCTTGAGTAGTTTGAAAGCCACTGCTCTAGAGGAACTGTATTGTGAGATCACTGGGACTTACTCCCATGTCAGTATGTTTAGGATTGCAGTCTTAATCATGTAATTGGTCCTAGTGTGCTTGCTTCTTTTTGTAAAGTGCATAAGCAAGGACTCTAATCCATGTAGAAACCAGGAGGAAGAGAACCTAATCTTATCCCCTGACATGATCCCAATTTGTATCACGTTTCCTACCCCCCTCACTGTCCTAGAAAAATGGGGTCCTGGAGATCACTCTCTCAGAAAGCATTGTGTCCATGGTCTTGGGGCGGCTGATACAAGAACATATAAATTTTACCCTCTGTGTGATCATGTACCTGGACACACAGCTGGAGGAAGAAACGTCTGCTTGAACCAAAGTGCCAACTGCTTTGGCTGCTCATGCAGTGGCAGCTGCAGTGGTTCTTGTGACACAGTCCGTAGTAGGCATCCGGAGAATCCCAGGGTTCCCTGGGCTAGTGTGAAATCCACTGCTGTACGGAATCTTCTGCAGAGAGAAGCAAGAAGGACCTAACTCTTTTGTAAGGTGTAGCTTGCAGCCGAACTGGAAGTGTGCCCAACAGGGCAATGTGGATCAATAGGAGGGAAAGTTTATTTTAGTAATAACACAGTGGAGGGGCCTGCAAAACCATGGAGGGTGGGCTTTGATCCTCAAGGTCCTTCCATGTGCTATTTTTAGTTTTTAAAAAAACTTCAATTCTTTTTCAATGGAAAGGTTTTTTTTGTCTTTTTTTTTAAACTAAAACCAGTATGTCGGTGGGAGGATCGTGGTCAGAACTGTGATGGGGAAAGCAAGAACCTCTGCCTGCAACCCCGCAGGTTTTGTTGGTGGCTACTATGCTCTATTAATCAAAAAATAAAAATGAAATAACATAATATTAAAAATAATTATTCTAAGCATACTCCTGTTAGGGTCATGTTGCACATCTATGTCCTTGAATACGCTTTTCTGCATTTGATCAACACGCTCGATCCACAAAGCCCAGCTGCATCCAATCATGTGGTCCACATTTTCTCTTCTGTTGTCCCAGCAGAGCCTGGAAAGTGCTCAGAAGATGAAATGGAGAAACTTTACAAGTCCTTAGAGCAAGCGAGTTTATCTCCTATCGGGGACCGACGGCCTTCCACGAAGAGAGAGCTGAGAAAATCTTTTATCAAAAGGAGCAAAAACCCATCAGTGAATGAGAAACTCCACAAAATCCGAACATTGAATAGTACACTAAAGGTAAGAATTTATGAAGCCATTAAGCTGAAGGCAGGGAAAAGCACCCCCTTTATTGTGATTAATGCAATATGAATATATATTATTGATATGAAATTAATTAAATTAAATAATTATTCTTTTTGAATTCCTGATAAAGACATGGGTACTTTTGGGGGGGGGGGGGAGTGTTTTCCAGGATTAAAACATAGCCTGGAGAAAAGAACTGCCTGTTTAGAACATATTCCAGAGATGAGAGAGACCTCTAGTGGCCACTACAAATATTCACCAATGCTCACCAATGTCTATTGAGGTGCTGGCGAACCTTTTAGGTTTACCGTGCCTCCAAAATGCCTAACTTGACTCTGTTGGCGTGTCACTCCCCACCACCGACAAAAAAAGAAACAATTACTTCCGTATTCATTTATTTAAAAGAATGAAGTTCAATCATGTGTGAGGCTATTCATTATACTAAAAAATCAAATCATTTAAAAATCATTACAAATATATCAAATCATTACAAAGAAATCCTCTGTGGGTGTTGGAGCATGCTGGAGTGTAACCCAAACGTCGTGGCGTGTCACCTTTGGCACTCGTGTCATAGGTTCGCCAGCACTGTTGCATGAGCTTCTTGTGTTTTCCTGCTAGTGCAAAGAACAGGACCTGGCTCGGATTAACCTGCTGCTGGAGGATCACGAGCTAACGGCAAGGAAGTACCGCGAGTGGAAGAATATCAACACCATGTTGATTCAAGAGATCTATCCGCAGCAGAATTCTCTGAACGAGTCCGAAGGAAATGTCCCGGCATCGGAAGTGATGCTGCAACCTCCTTTCATCGAAAGTACTATCTGAGCGCAGTGGACGGTGTGGTACTTTCCCCCACTGTTTCTCTACACTTACGAATCGTTTAAGCTGCTACAGTTTCAGGTTTCGTTTTTCTAAGAGCTTCTGAATTTTGACAATAGAAAATGCCACCCGTTTTCCAGAGCATTGTTTCCTTTCTCAGTATGCCACAAAAATCCTGCTGTTCCTCAGTATGCCGTAAATGTGCCGACCACATCATGATACTAGTTTTGGACGAGGTTCCGAAGAGAGAGTGCACCTGGGGGATGGGAACGGGATTTCCATTTTTTAAAAAAATGGCTGACCTCCATAGCAGGACTATTTAAGCAAGCACAGCACCTGGACCATGGTATTTTAACAAGAGTATGTACATATTGTAAATAAGAAGCCCTGGGTTATTTTACATGTTGTTGATAGGGAAATTTTAAATGCTCCATTTTGCCATAGCTTGTCTTTGAAATACTGCTTCCAGTAAAAATGTTCATCCATGCTGATAATCAACTGTTGTAAGTTGTTGTTGTAAGCACCGAAGGAATAAAGATAATGTGGACATTGCTGGTTCTCTATATAAAATTGCTTTGTAATCTATGGGATCAGGGTCAGCCTTAAGCCAATGTGGTCTATGTCGCCACACTGAGCCCTGTGCTTTGGGGCGCGGATTTCTTGCTGATGCAGCCAGGAGCTTCGTGGGCTGGAAGCCAGTGGGGCAAGTGGATTGGCTGCTTATTGGGCCATCATTCCCCCTGGCCCTGCCTCCAAACGGCCCGAAATGGGCCTCCCGGAAGCAGTTGGCAGTGACGTCATCATGCCACCACCAACTATTTCTGGGTGCAGCACTTGGCATGTGGCACTGCAAGAACGTTGCTCTCTCTGGCTTACGGTGAATGAGGAAACCTATGGGAATGCTCCACATTGGACCCCACCACTCCAGATGCTGGCTCAGTAATGTGATAGACACCTTTTGGAAATAATCATCTCTCTGTACTTACGATAGACCAAAGCAAAGATGCATCCTTGCTCAACCCTAGAGCTCATTGAGAATCCTCGGGCAATCATGATGTCTCACCCTAATCTATTTATTATGCTATTTATATTCATATCCTATTCTTCCTATAAGCCAGTATTTCTAAATTGTGACTCGGGTCTCATTATATTAGGTGGATTGTGTAGGGCAGCCATAGTTGAAAATAAGGAAAGATGGGACACCGGAAAGGGGGAGTTCGGTGTGATTATTTTGCTTGGTCATGGTTGTAAATAGGCTTTTTTTCTTTCTGGTTCACTTTGCTATTGGAAAATGGCTGAGAAATAATCCAGCTTATTGCTGCATTCTCAGGAAAACAGCAGGCTCTGGCATTACAATGATGCCACGTCTGACCATGATATTACTTCTGGGATATCCCAGGCAGAGTGTCATCAGAACATAAGAACATAAGAAGAGCCCCACTGGATCAGGCCAAAGGCCCTTTTAGTCCAGCTTCCTATATCTCACAGTGGCCCATCAGGTGCCTCAGGGAGTCCAGCAGACAACAAGATACTTGCATCCTGTTGCCACAGGCAACCTGGCATTCTGAAGTAGCCTACTATTAATGTAAGGAGGTTGCCCAGCCCATCATGGCCTATAGCCCATGATGGACTTTTCCTCCAGAAATCCAGCCAGTCCCCTTTTAAAGGCATCTAGGCCAGATGCCATCACCACTTCTTGTTGCAAGGAGTTCCATAGCTTAAATTACCCACTGGGTAAAAAAGTATTTCCTTTTATCTGTTTTAACATTCAATTTCAGTGGATGCCCCCTGGTTCTGGTATTGTGAGAGAGGGAAAAGAACATCCCTTTATTGACTCTATCCCTTCCGTGCATTATTCTGTATGTCTCAATCATGTCCCCCCTCAGGCGCCTTTCTACAGACTGAAGAGACCCAAATGCTGCAGTCTTTCCTCATAAGGGAGATGCCCCAGCCCCATAATCATTTTTGTCGCTCTCTTAAACACCTTTTCCAGCTCCACTATGTCCTTTTTGAGATGTGGTGACCAGAACTGTATGCAATACTCTAGATGTGGCCTTACCATTGATTTGTACAATGGCATGACAATATTGGCTGTTTTATTCTCAACCCCTTTTTTAATGACCCCAAGCATGGAATTGGCCTTCTTAATTGCTGCCGCACACTGGGTTGACACTTTCATTGAGTTGTCCACCAGCACCCCAAGATCTCTCTCCTGAGCTGTCACAGACAGCTCAGAACCCATTAGCCTATAGGTGAAGTTTTGATTTTTTGCCCCAATGTGCATCACTTTATACTTGTCTACATTGAAACACACCTGCCATTTTGCTGCCCATTCCCCCAACTTGGAGAAGTCCTTCTGGAGCTCTTCACAATCCCTTCTGGTTTTCACCACCCGGAAAAGTTTTGTGTCATCTGCAAACTTGGCCGCCTTGCTACTTATGCCAGTCTCCAGGTCATTTATGAACAAGTGTCAAAGAATGAAGCTTCTAAAAAATATTTACCCATTGCACAATCTACATATACACATGCAGAGAGAAACATATTCTCACACCATTTTGTGTATACACACCTATGCACCCACACCCCAACACACTCTGTCATAAAGATAGATAAGAAACATAAACACTTTTTCACAGACACAGTGTCAAAAACACACACACACACAAAGCCCCACAAACTCAGGGGATGCTGGTGGTCTGAATCAGTCTGACATAGTTCAGGACTTCCTGCCATTTCTCTGCTTTTCTTCTCCACCATTGGATGAGACAGGAGGGCAGCAGATTCCTGCTGCTGCCATATCACAGCGGGTATGAACAAAGCCCGTTGCTGCCACCACTGCCACCTCACCACACCACAAATCTACTAAGCTAGGATTGGGCTGGACTTGCTCCGTTCCTCCTGCTCCTCTTCTAACCTTTGGAGTTCAGATCTCCCCAAGGCTCCCCAAGCCTGAACACTGTCCAGTCTGCTCAAAAATGGATTTTGGGATTGACTTAGTCAGAGGCATATCTAGAAAAAATGGCGCCCATGGCAAGCAATGAAATTTGCGCCCCTATTAAAACATGCTAACATTCAAACTTTGCGCTGTCATTGTAACATAATCAGATGACATGCCTGAAATGCAAATTGACATTCTTAGACTGCAGCAATTGCACAAAAATGAAAAATCCCTGACAGTAAGCAAGATGAGGACCAAATACTATGTCAAAGCACGGAACTAAAAACAACTTTTTTAAAAAAATCTCACTTTTAAATGTTAACACTCACAACTGTTAACACTCACTGCAAGAGGAGGAAGCCAGGAGATGCACTTGGTCTCTAATCCAGATCTCTGAGGGTGCACTAGCCAGCAATAGGAAGATTGCATCCTGCACAATGATGTCTTAGCCAAACGCATTTGGGCCACTGGTGTCCCAGGACATTGGAATCTGAGTTGTTGATGTTTTATCCCAGACATTTGTGTCCCAAAATATGTATATTTATATTAGGCGTATTTTTTATTTTAAAAATGCAAAGGGGGTTATATTAGTAATAAGGCTAGGATCAGAGGGGTAGGATATATAATGTGGGGTTGTTGCCCAGTTACGAATAAGTAGGATAAAAAATGGAATAAATGTCCAGTGCAGCCAATGATCAAGCAGTTGAGCTGCAATCCTATCCACATTTACCCTGGGAGCAAGCCCCATTGGCTATCATGGAAATTACTTCTACATAGACATGCATAGGATTGTGCTCTTTTTCAAAAGTTTTTTTTGTGCTGGCATCCTGAGTAGCTACACTGTGGAGAGGAACATTTGTGCCAGTAAATTTATGCAGGAGGAACAAGTAGTGGTTTCCTTGGAATGGCATAGAATTCTCTTCCCCCCAAAAGCCACAATTACACCTGATGCTCAGGGAGGGGCCAGAGGAGCTGGATTTTCCCCCTCCTTCCCAGACAAGCAGCTTAGAGGCACAGTCCACTTTTCCAAAGAGGATTGCATGTGCACAGCTGGTTCAGAACCTAAGAGCTGCGCTGGATCATCAGGCCAAAGGGGCGCGCACGCACACACACACACACACACACACACACACCACCACCACCACCACCACCAACAGCAGCAGCAGCAGCAACAACAACAAGATTCCCCACCCTGTCTTTTTTAGGCCCGCGCGGTGTGCCCGCTTGCTGTCCGCCTTGCAGGCAGCCCCCACCCCTACACCTCTTCTTTTTTAGGGATCAGGCCAAAGGTGCGCGCGCGCGCGCACACACACACACACACACACACACAAGACAACAAGATTCCCCACCCTATCTTTTTTAGGCCCTCGCCCGCCCGCCTGCCCGCAGGCCGCCTTGCAGGCCTGCACCCCACCCCCAAACTTCGTCTTTTTTAAAGCCACTCACCTCTTCTTTGTCTCCCGCTCACTTCTTCTCCGCTCGCTCCGCACCCTGCCACCAATCCAATCAGCTGCCTGCCACTGATGGCTGATTCGCTCCCACGCCGTGCCTCTAGTCGTGCCGCTCGCCGATCTGCTCCGCTGTTGCACTGCTGAACCTCTCTGTCCATGTGCGTGGTGGTGGGTGCTCGGCAATAGTAACTGCTGCCGGCACCATGCCGCCTGAAGTACGCAGGCACTGGCTAGGGACCGTCCACACTACGCCTCTCATCCATACAATGTAAGGTAGACCGTGGTGGACAGAGCCCTTAAGGTGGGCCTGGGCAGTTGCGGGCGGCGGGCGGGCGCCATGTTGCGGGGGGCGTCATGCCAACGGCGCCCCCCGCAAGATGGCGCCCATGGCTCTTGCCACCCCACACACCTCATTAGATACACATCTGGACTTAGTACAAGAAAACCTTTCCCAGAAAGCTCCACTGAAACTGTGCGGTTTAATTTTGCGGCTCTGTACTCCTAAAGCAGCAACTTCCAGCAGCTAAACAAGCATCTAAGAACACTGAAGGACAATGAACAAATATGCTTCCAGTGTTCCATCAGGTGATTGTGCACATTACATGTTAGCTGAAGTTTTATATTAACAGCGCCATCCTACCCCGCCCTTTGGGCTGACACATGTCCCCTGCGTTTCCACTGCTGTTGCAAATGTACGATAAAGCAATTTGTGCAAGCATGAGAATCTTGCTTGAGCCCCAGTGAGGAGAATAAAAAACAACATAAACTCTGGCAAAAGACAAGTAAGAAGGTGATACAGGAGGCCAAGAAAGCAGTTGAGGAACACATGGCTAGCAACATAAAGGGGAATAGTAAAAGCTTCTTCAAATATGTTAGAAGCAGGAAACCTGCCAAGAGGTGGTTGGCCCACTGGATGGTGAGGGAGGGAAAGAGGAGATCAAAGGGGACTTGGAGATTGCAGAGAAATTAAATGAATTCTTTGCGTCCGTCTTCACAGCAGAAGAACTTGGGCAGATACCACAGCCCGAACAGCCCTTCCTAACTAAGGAATTAAAGGAGATAATGGTTAATAAAGAAGATGTTTTAGATCAAATTGATAAACTACATATAAATAAGTCACCAGGCCCAGATGGTATACACCCAAGAGTTATTAAGGAACTAAAGAACGAAGTTGCTGACCTCTTAACTAGAGTATGCAACTTGTCCCTTCAAACGGCCACGGTGCCAGAGGATTGGAGGATAGCCAATGTCACGCCAATCTTTAAAAAAGGGAGAAGGGGGGACCCTGGAAACTACAGGCCGGTCAGCCTAACATCTGTTCCGGGTAAGATGGTGGAAAGCCTCATCAAAGATAAAATCCTAAAACACATAGAGGAACAAGTGTTGCTGAAGGAAAGTCAGCATGGCTTCTGTAAGGGTAAATCTTGCCTCACTAACCTTTTGGAATTCTTTGAAAAGGTCAACAGGCACGTGGATGTGTGTGAACCTGTGGATATCATATACCTGGATTTTCAGAAGGCGTTTGACACAGTCCCCCACCAAAGGCTGCTGAAGAAACTTCACAGTCAGGGAATAAGAGGGCAGGTCCTCTTATGGATCCAGATTTGGTTGAGGGCCAGGAAACAGAGAGTGGGGGTCAATGGGCAATTTTCACAATGGAGAGAGGTGAAAAGTGGAGTGCCCCAGGGATCTGTCTTGGGGCCCGTGCTTTTCAACTTATTCATAAATGACCTGGAGACAGGGATAAGCAGCGAGGTGGCCACGTTTGCAGATGACATGAAACTTTTCCGGGTGGTGAAAACTAGAAAGGATTGTGAAGAGCTCCAGAAGGATCTCTCCAAGTTGGGGGAATGGGCAGCCAAATGGCAGATGCGTTTCAACATAGACAAATGTAAAATGATGCACATTGGGGCCAAAACCCAAAACTTCACCTATAGGCTAATGGGTTCTGAGCTGTCTGTGACAGCTCAGGAGAGAGATCTTGGGGTGCTGGTGGACAATTCAATGAAAGTGTCGACCCAGTGTGCGGCAGCAATTAAGAAGGCCAATTCCATGATTGGGGTCATTAAAAAAGGGGTTGAGAATAAAACAGCCAATATTATCATGCCATTGTACAAATCGATGGTAAGGCCGCACCTGGAATATTGTGTCCAGTTCTGGTCACCGCATCTCAAAAAGGACATAGTGGAGCTGGAAAAGGTGCAGAAGAGAGCAACAAAAATGATTACGGGGCTGGGGCACCTCCCTTATGAAGAAAGACTGCAGCATTTGGTGCTCTTCAGTCTAGAAAAAAGGCGCCTGAGGGGGGACATGATTGAGACATACAAAATTATGCATGGAAGGGATAGAGTCGATAAAGGGATGTTCTTTTCCCTCTCTCAAAACACCAGAATCGGGGGGCATCCGCTAAAACTGAGGGGTGGGAGAGTTAAAACAGGTAAAAGGAAATATTTTTTTACCCAGCGGGTAGTTAATCTGTGGAACGCTTTGCCACAGGAGGTGGTGATGGCATCTGGTCTTGATGCCTTTAAGAGGGGATTGGACGGATTTCTGGAAGAAAGGTCCATTGTGGGCCATAGGCCATGATGGATTGTGCAACCTCCTTACATTTGTAGTAGGCTATTTCAGAGTACCGGGTGCAAGGGAGTGGCAACAGGATGCAAGCATCTTGTTGTTTCATGCCTCCCTGGGGCACCTGGTGGGCCGCTGTGAGATACAGGAAGCTGGACTATATGGGCCTTTGGTCTGATCCAGCAGGGCTCTTCTTATGTTCTTATGTAATCTCTGGGCCAATGCAGAGAGCAGTGTCAGCCCAGCATTGCTGGTCGAGTTTGGCCAGCGCAGGGCCATTTCAGACGGGAGGAAAGTGGAGGGAAAGTGGAGGGAGGATGCAACAGGGCAAAAGGAGGATGGCCCTGTGGGTGGGGTGGCCTAGGGAGAGGGTGGAGCCAGGATCTGACCATTAGGTAAGATTCTAATACCCATCCCCAGGACATGTGACCCAAATCTGGGCTTCAGCAGGGCACTTGGACTTACACCTACTAAACAACAGGCACAGATCTGAGAAGCCCTATAGGCTCAGCTGGGGCTTGCCCCGTGGTGAGTTCCAGTGCAGTCCTAACTCGTGTTAGGATGCAGCACAAGCCTGCCGGCTGGCCTGCTCCTACACAAGTTAGGGTAGCGCCCTGAGGTTTAATATTAAGGAGCATAGGAGAATAGCAGGGATGGGCACATGAGTTGTGATTTGACTTGAGTCATGAAAATGCTGGATTTTCACATCCCTTGGTAACTCAAGTCACGAATGTAACTGACTCGGACCTGACTCAAGTCTTTGGGCCAGTGACTTGGAAAAGAGTCATGACTTGAATTCAACTCAATTCCTGACTCCCTTTAGTATGTGTGCTTGCTTGCTTACATTTTTCCCCATTGTTTCCATGTCACTCACCTCAAAAGACCTTGTGGACAATTGGAAGCTGTCCTTCAGACTGACAGCAGCAGCAGATGTGGTGGGAGGAGAGTAAGTGGTTCCAGGAGGCAGGGCTGGGGGATTGAGGGGAGGAGGAAGGCTTAAGGTTTTTTTTTTGCTCATTTCTTGAAATGACTCAGGACTCGAGTCAAAAATGTATTGAAATTTCCATGAGTTGAGTTGTGACTGACGCACACTATGACTTACAAGTCAAGGGGTCACTGACTCATGACTCGACTTGTGACTTGAGCTTAGTGGCTTCAGCACAGCTATGGAGAATGGCCATGGCTTGCAGTACTGTTGTGCATGGATCCACAGTGTGTTCCTTTTAAAAGGAGAAATAATGAGCACTTCAATGTGCACAGCTTGGTACAGCTATACAAAAGGTATTATGAATTCCAGAAATAGCTGCATTATAGGCAGGGTGAGGATATAAACATGTTTAGAAAAGTAGGAAATATGTGCTGATAAAGGTTTTGTGTTTGATTCAGGTTTCTTTTTTGTTCATACAACTGGGGAAAGAAAGCAAGATGCCATCATTTATTGTAAAACATTTACGCCATGAGTATTTGTGCCTTCTCAGAAAAGTACAATGCAACAATGTTTGCTTGTGCTTCGCCACCAAGCCTTCCCATAAATATTTTCAGCAAAGTATTCTGAGTAATGTACTCAAACCATTCATGACTTGAGCCAAATGGAGGCTGCAAGACAAAAAGACATCAATCCACGCATGCATCAAAGAATGATTTAAAAATGATTAAGACTGTCTGGAAAGCAGATGAATACTGGAAACGGTGACTTCCATTTTAACTGTATTACCTTCTAAGTACCATAAGAGGTTTTTAATGAACACTGAGTATTAGAATGCATTTATTGCCCAATCTAGTGCATCTCTACTCAGAAGTAAGAGCCATTATAACCAATGGGGCTTACTCCTAAGTAAGTGTGGATAGGATTGCAGCCTTAGATGTTTTGTAAGGCCCCCCCCCAAAAAAAATTGATGCTAGAACAGAACGCTAACTTTAAGTGGTTCTACCCAAGCCATTAATGGCTAATAAGGTGTCCATTCTGTATCCAGTAGTACAAACATGCCACAGTATCTGTTGGGATTCTGTTGTGGACCTCTGCATGGATACCTGAAACCGTGGATACTGGGGATGCCTTTTTCAAGATAGGAGAGGTTTGGCTGTAACAAGGTTAAAAAGAAAGATTTGTTTAATATTCCCCTATCTTTTAAATAGGTGTCCCGTTATCCATGGTATCCATGGACAACTGAAACAGTGGATACCAAATCAATGGACACCGGGGGCATGCCTGTACTGGTAAAATGTTATCAATGTACTAACAAAGTGGTTCCCAAAGTCCTACTCAGGCATTGGGCACCCTGTAAGTCTTTGCATGGGCACAGAAGTGAGAAAGGCAGCAACGCGATCTCCACAATTGTGTTGCTGCCGGGCAGGGAAGCGTTTTTTTTTTCCAACTCACCAGGGGGTTGCTATGACTCTCCACAGGGTCCGGGGAGCCTGTGACTCCCTCTGCAGCCCTCCTGGCAGCTTCAAACTTCAGCTTCAAAGGGGAAAAAATCCCACTTCCTGTTTTTGTCCCAGAAATTTCAGGATTCACACTCTCTGCACTGCTTTGCACACATGTCCTAATTTCCGTTGTTCAGGGCTCCCCCTGGTCTGGAATGCGAAGTGGCAGTCCTGTGGCATTGGTGCCCTCAGTCCTGATTTGGAAATGGCTGATCTGGCAGGGCTGGAAAACCAGCAGCAGGTGTCATCTGTTGTGTGCAGGACCGTCGACAGGGAGCTGGGGGCTCCTTTTGTCTGGGCTGCTCTTGCCTCTGCAGTCTGCATTTTGTGAAGCCTTCACTTCGGTCTCACTCTGCAAAGCCTAAGGGCCCTTGGGCTTCTCCCTGAGAGCCAAATTCTGGACCTGAATCACTCCTCCTGACTGGACCACCTTCTTTGGCTTGCCTTGGTGGCCTGATCACGTTGATGCCAATTCGGAACCTAAGCAAAGCATCGTTCTCATTCTAACCGTGAATGCTCTTTCCTGAACTTGGATTGGGTGATCGAGTGTTATTCCTCTGTGGTCTCTTGGCCGAGAGCCCGCCTATTGTTCCTCTGCATTGCCCCTTTGTCGTAGAGCTTGTTCATATTTTATGAAGCAGGCAGGCTTGTGGCATTCATTGAACATCTCATTGAGATTTGAGAGGGAGAAAATAACCCTGTAAACAACTGGTGGACACTCCACAGGGCTAATCCTGGCTCCCTTTTGTGTGTTTTCCCATTGTCTCTCTCTGGGTGTTTATCACAGCCGTTCACCTCTATGTAAAATGAAGTGTGAATCTTCCTGTTCAAGCAACTAATTTTTGAGCTTAGTCTTTATTTCAATCTTGCCACCTGGGAGTTTTTAAAACAAGATGTTCCTTTCACAAGTAGGATGCTGTTTTCTCAAATTCTTCTCTAACTTTTTTTTGATATTCTTCTTCCTATTTGCCTTCTCCCTCCCATTTGACCCAGACCTTTAATTTTCCCTCTCTTTCTCATCTTCTTTTGAAAGCTGAATTCAGCCCAATATTGGTAGTGAGTTAGTGTAGTATGTACCAGACCAGACCAATGATACCAGAGATCATTGGAGTGGGTCCTGGGTGATGGTTGGGGTGCGAATCAGTTAGATTGGATTCTGATTTGATAGCCAGGGATGGGCACAATGGCATAGCTAAGGCATCTACTACCCAGGGCAAAGATGAGTTTGTCGCCACCCTCACAACAAAATCAAATTTATTAAGTAAATAAAAGGTTTTCTGGCTAATTGGTCATAACGTTTGATAGAATACAATTATTCCAATGTGGTTGGGTCTCATTGCATTCAGCGTTACATGACCTTTCCAATGATCTATAACATTATGGTATTATTTGTATTTGTTGTGCATGATTTTTGGCCACTAGCATCAAGCTCAGTTTGCTGCCCCCCTAAAAGCTTGTTCCCTGGTGCAATTGCTACTCCCAGTACCCCCTTAGCTATGCCACGGGACTGGCAGTTCAAATGCATCATTGTGCATAATAAAAAACAGCCAATAATAACATCAGTGCCTCTTTCCCAAATTATACAATTACATGAAACTAGTCTGCTGATGGTTGAAGTTAACCAAAGCATGGTGTCAAAAGATAATTGAGATGCAAGTTAAAACTAAGGCACTTGGTTGGGGGGTTGGGGTTGTACCATTGTACATATCCTGCACAGACAGGGATACAAAGAGCTAAAGTCAACTAACATCACTTACAATTGTATCTTCCTCCGTATTATAGTATGTGGCCATACCAATGGAGCGCATGTTGCATGCTTTGGTGGGAGCAGTGATCACACAGCCTGCAGGAGGTATTTTTTACTTACCCCCTTGCAGGCTGCCTGATTACCTATGGGTCTCCTTAGACCTACACCAGCTATATAGCTGATGGAAAGCCAAGGGGTTGGGTAGGCAGAAAAATGGAAATACTATCAGGCATGAATGACTGTCACCCATTCCCCAAAATGCCCTCAGTTCCTCCCCCAAAATGCCTTGTATCACTTCCTCCCTGCGCATGGCCCAGCCCCACCGCCAAATTACCAGTGCTTCCAGAGCCTCCCGGGGCTGCTGCCATGTGTGACGTGCTTCTTGCCATGTGCAGCAATGGCCTGGCAGCACACAACACAAGGTGCCTGGCTTTCATGCTATAACAAAGGACCTTGTAGTGTCAGAACACTAGTTCTGACAGCGCAATCCTATTGGGGCCTTATTTACTGTTCCCACTTCACTGCATGATATGAGACATAGCTGTCCTTTGGGAAACACATTTTTTTTAAGCAAGCATTAGGCAAGCACTACTTTTATAATTTAACAACAATGTAGCAATTAAAATGGAGAGGTAGACATGAAAAAAGGAATGGATATGATTTCACACTAAATTCAGCTAAGTGCTTTTTGCTTCCTGGGTAATTACTGACCATTTTAATTACAGCATATGCTAAATGACGAGTAGAAAATGTTACATAGTTACACATTATCTATACAATTATTATAGCAGAGACTAGATGGTTATTCTTTGAAGCTCCTAAGTGTTTTAGTTGCTATCATAAAATGGAGGTGTGAAAAATGGCATTGTTAATGGACCAGAAAACTTTATAGTACGAGTTTCTATGTACATAAAACTATTCCTCCATAACAAAGAAAGCTGTAATTTCTTGCTGCCTTAAAGGCTATTTGAATTATATGGGATGTGGTCAAGGTGGGTGAATGCATTTTTTTTTTGGGTAGAAAGTGCAACACCTCCATGTATTTCACTGCTAATTTACAGGTATCATATATCATACTCACGATGATATTTACAACATTTACAATGGCTCCCTGCTTTTAACACCCAAAAGGAGCAGGTTTTTTCCCCAGCTGATGCTCACAGCCATCCACCTGCTACCCCCAACAGAACATTCCATGGTGATGTAGTTCAAATATTTGCAAATGTGTAGAAAAGGAGACATTCAGGGTTCCAATCAACACACAGTGCAGGTTGAGAATGCCCCCCCCCACTATGAATATTCTTATTTGGGTGCAGTGTTGTTCCTAGAGAAATGGAGGATTTCCAACAGATGTGGAGTTCAATCTCATTTACCTTTTTTTAGTATCTCAGAGGTAGCTTGAATCTGACTTCTTGCTACAGCTAGCTTGATGTTGTTTTTAATGGAGAATCTTTGTGTAAGAAACCAAAATCCTGCACAAGCAAATATGTACACACAAAAAGAATGATTTAAAGCACCTCAGATACCAACGCACTAGAAATGCTTCTGCACTCAGTCATGAAATGTCTGCATTGAGGAGCCTTTTCCTATGGGTTGATTGCTGTGGTATTAGGGCGCAATCCTAACCTTCATTGGAACAGGCAGGCCAGCTGACCTGAGCTGTATCCAGTGCAGGTTGGGAGGCCACTGGAGCCTCCACAGGGCAAGGGGACATTTGAAGGTGCCAGGCACCCGATGCAGGGCCGGCTCTAGGAATGGCAGGGCCCAATGTGGGGCATTTCCATGCCCCCAAACTCACCAAGACCACTTGTGGTGCTGTATGCAAAGCGTGGCACCTGGATATAGTTGGTGGTGACATGATGTCACTGCCAACTGCTCCCAGGAAACCCATTTTGGGCCGTTTGAAGGCAGGGGCAGGTGAGAGAGTCCAAGGTAAAGCTGCTGTGCTCACTCCGCTCCATGGAGATCCTGGCTGCAGCAGCAGTCAATATGTGGGTCCCAATCTGACAACATGAATCACATTGGCTTAAGGCCAGCCCTGTGTGCCTGCTATTTAATCTATGCGGCAAATCTGAGCAGGCCGCCGTGGCTTTACGACATGTTTGCGATAGTGCTGGGCCGACCCAAGTGGCTTATGTCAGCCCAAGGGGTGTTTTGGATTGCCCTGCCCATCTGATTGTGTTCTACTATCATTTAGGTTTGGTTTAGGGATGGACTTCCTAATCCAAGAACCTCCCTTGTGACAAACTGTACACTCTAGGTGGCTATATTACAGCGCACTGGAGAAAGGATAGAGAGTCCTTATCTCGTCTCAGTCTTTTGTGAAGTGGTTGGATTCTGCAGAGGACAATGAGAACTTGCCAAAGAGGCAAATCATTCTGATGGGCCTTGAGAACAGGCACTTGCCTTAGGAGTGACGGTGGGTGGGAATGAGAGCGGGCACAATCAGTCTCCTGCACATTTCCACAGCAAATAATGCAACCATGAAAAGGCAGGGACTTGTGGCTGCTACACAGCAGGAGACCCTGTCACAGCAGTGGTGTGGTGTCAGCTTCCAGAATTTCCAGCTGAAAGGAAAGACATACAGTGGGAAAGGAGCTAATTTCTCCACCCTGATGCTTGCAAATGGTGCTTGGTGAATTTGCCAATTCGCATTTGCGACTTCTTGCTCAGCAAACAAAGCAGGATGAGGCCATTCTGAAAAGGCAAAAATACCTCTTTGGCACTGAAATCACAGAACAACAACGGCGGAGGATGCTGGGCCAGTTCCAACCCACCACTCAATGCTTTGTCCCCATGGAAAGTATAACATGGACCATGTCCAATGTGCATTATTTGCTTTTGAAGCAAATGAGCCCATGCACTCCAGAAAGACCCAAGTCCAAGACTCCAGAAACTCAACAGATAGCTAGTTGTTATCTTCCAGGCTCACCTAGCCATCAGAGCAGCCAGTGCAAAAACAGGTTTACAATTAGAACCAATGGAGGGAATCACTGTTAGAAGCGGGGGTAGGAAAACCTTTTTACAAATGGAGCAGCCAGTCTAAACTCACTCTTAGAAGCAAGTGGAGGAGGGAAGGAAGAACTTCCAGATGCCTTCTGTACCGGGGGCGGCGGTGGTGGTGGTGGTGGCGGCAGTACTTGCCTCCCTGGCCACAGCCTCTCCTATCTGCTGCTACTCTGCTCTGAGCCACGCTGCAAACTGAGCGCGAAAGAGAGGCTGGGGGCGAGACCTTGCATTGCAAGAGCCAATGAAGGTAAGGGCAAGGAGGGGGTGAATGACTGAGGATAGCCAATAGAAAGACAAGAAGGGGTGAATGACTTTGAAGCTAGCCAATAGAAGGACAAGAAGGGATGAATGACTTTGAGGCTAGCCAATAGAAACACAGCTCTCAAGAGAATAGCAGTGATCTTAATTTTAAAACGGAATTTGTAATGTCCCACTTAACACTGATACAGGACACAATTTTAAAAGCTGAAATACAGGGTCTTCCTTACAATAAGGGACACCTGGCAAGTCTACCTACAGTAGAACTTAGATGCTTATGAACCCCTTGAAATGGAACTGCTGTATAGAATCAAACTGCAGCTACCTTTTCACTGTTTTTCACTAGTGCCAAGGGTGTAGCTAACGGAAGTATAGCCCAGTGCAGAGGGCAAAATGTAGCCCCAGAAGTGATGTCACAACATGAATTGATATCACAGTTGTATTTTCATTTTCTCTGGTTTTTTGGCCGTTACGTTTGATAAAGATATTACACTGTGGTTTGTTTCACTGCATTCTGCATTATGTCTTTATATCTTTCCAATGATATATACAGTATAACATGATGGTATATTCATGCACACCAAGGTTTTCACAATTTTGGTCACTAATGTCAAGCTCAGCTTGTTGCCCCCTAAAGCTTGTTGCCCGGTGCAATTGCACCCCCTGCCCTTCTTTAGCTACACCCCTGACTAGTGCTATGCTTCTCCCACCCAACTTCACTGAATGTTCCTCTCCTCTATTCAGCTGTCCCAAATCAGTTTTCCATAAGAGGTTGACCATCTTAGTTTCACCCAGTGGTGGTATCTAAAGCGGGAGGAATCGGAACGCTGGGCGGGACGTACAATTGATTGGCAGCCTGTCCATTCCGTTCCGCCGCCTGCCCGCCCACCCGCCCGCCGCGCAGGCTGCCTCCGGTTGGCGCGCCCCACCGCTGCTCACCCAGGCACCCGGCACGCCCCCCACCCGTCCCCTCCGGTGAGCAGGTGCCCCTCCGAGGCCAGGGCAGCCCGCGGGGCGGGCGGGCAGGTGGTGGAACCGAATGGACGGGCAGCCAATCACACGTAAGTCCTGCCCAGCGTTCCGGTTCCTCCCGCTTTAGATACCACCACTGGTTTCACCTATTCCGGCAACATGGGTAGCTCCTCCCACCTGAAGGCAGCTAACTGATGAGTTTGAAAATCTCTGTGAGAAACACTGAACTTTGAAGGGAATGCAGCCATGACCTTCTGTCATTGAAGCCATGGGGAAAAGTGCCTTTGGTTGATTGCTCAGTTTGTCTCTTGGGTTCATAAGCATATCACCAAGGCTCTATTGTTTACAAAGTTCTCAGCAATGAATAGCAGCAACAGTCATTAAATTCTCTACACACACACACACACCCCAAATTAGAATGCACGGGACAGATGTTCACCTTGTGAACCAGGATACCTGCACTGAGTTGTACAAAGCTTCCCTAGTCTACACCAACTGAGGTTTGGTTCTATACATTCAAAACATAGCATATAAAATAGAGAAATATTAACAACACACACATGAGGAATACATTACATTTCAAGCATAGATTACAGGTTGTTCCTCTGCTTAAGGGAGTCCTATATGTTGATTGCACTGGTAGAGAAGGGACCTTCTCTGTCTTTTGCAGCTGTTGATGAAATTGACTGAAGTCCAGCCATAGTTCTGTATGTTGATTGTATCCCGGAACATCACTTACAGTACTTTGTTGGGCTGCAGTCCTGTGCTCAGCTTGGGCATCTAATGATAGTTGAAATCAATGTGATTTTAGCAGCCTATCAGTGTACAAAAGGCAGCTTTCCTCTTCCTTTATGTGCATGATGTGTAAAAATGTGCACTTTTAGGAGTTCATCTTCAAGGTTCAATCATTTCAACAAAGAAGCATATTCATCATTAATATTGGGTGGTTCCTCCTTTTCTCATCTCCTAGAAAACCACTGAACACTTCCAATTTCTATTTTTTTTAAATGGTTATATTGATAAGAGACACAAGGTGAAAAATATGTTCCCAGAATACTGTTCTCTGATACTTTGGTGGCTGCTCACTTTGGTAGGAATATGCGAATAAAACTTTGAATACCAAAACAATGACAATTTGGGTCCCTTTTGTATATTTTACTAATATTTCCCCCTCCCAAGTGAGTGAAAACCTCATATATACAAATGTGTAATTTTTCCTAATTTCCTAAAGCTACTTCAGTTGCCCTGTGCCCCGTCCTTTCCTTTGTTCCCCATCCTGCAACCATCCCTTGTTTGATAAATAATGTAATACAAAAACTACTCACATGGTGTAATTATTTTTGCCCTTGCTATTTTTCCGGTGTGATTTTTTGAATGGTGTGTTTTCTCTGACTCCAATCTTAGTTCTCGGTTTTGGAAAAGAAAATGTGTTTAATAAAGTTCACGTAAAAAACAACAACGTTGAAATCTTGAATGACTGTTTCACCTTTGTTAAGCCTCTCCAAAATCAATGTCATTTCAGATGAATTGAGAAAATGTCATGATGAGGAGCACCTGGGAGCGCAGTGGTAGCCAAGAGGCTACCGCTGCATCCCATGGCAGTCAGGCAGCTGTGGGAGGCTCCGGGGGAATGGGGATATTCATCCTCTTTCCCCAGAGTAAGGGCACAGGGTGGGTGATGGGTCTACTCACTTCTGTGCTGGCTATTTAGCCAGTGTAGAAGCAAAGGTCACATGGCCTTACTCAGAGGTTGGGAACCGGCAGTGCGAGTCTGTGCCGGTCCCGCCCCTGCTCTGCAAGCACTTTACGGCACCTTGCACAACAGTGACGCGGGTGGTATGCGTGTACCGCCTGCGTTATGCCTGACAGGATTGGGCTCCAAGTCACTCTGTGGCACTATCTGTGTGGTGATGCCTTGGCTCAAGTATTCCAACACACAGTTGGCTCTGTGCTGATTAAGCTTTTAGCAAGGCGATTCTCGTATCAATAAACAACATAAGATCCCTTTAACAACTCTAGGATGAAAAAGAGTCCTGTACTAGGGTGTTTTTTTGTTTTTTTTTAACCATCTGTTTCGCCTTTTTGGTTTTTCTAATGAAGCAAATTACCCTTTTTCAATCCCCATATTTAAGATCATCCCTCCATTAATCATTTTTTCCCTTTCTGTATAGTAGTTAGGGCCCAATTCTATCCAAATTCCCAGCATTGATGAAGCCATATCAATGGGATGTGCGCTGCCTGCATACTGCTGTGGGGGGCAATCATGGAGGCTGTTCCCACATTTGTCAATCACATTTGTCCCCTTACCTTGGGGCTGCATTGCAGTTGAATCGGCATGGGAAAGTTAGATAGGACACAAACTGATGCCAAGGATCTGTCTTTTTAGCTACCAGTACATACCACCGCATGTTGTCCTTTGTGCAATGAACTACACTGTTTATGTTTCCCAGACAAAAACTGGCAGAAGCACTTAGGAGTAACATCCTTTATGAGTGTGCCCAGACATCTAATTTAATTTAGGTCTCAATTTTCCCATTTGATTCAGGGAGCTTTTTGCCTTCAGAAATTAAAATCACCGAGGCAGAAAGATTTCGGCAACCTTTTGGAAATGTTCCCACTTTCTAAAGAAAAATAATATACTAGAGAGATGATCCTGGCTTGCAGAACACTGAACTGCATGTACAGGTGGAGATGAGTAGCTCCATTATGCTGCTCAGTTAGATGTCACTTTTGGACTAATTGGCATAGCTACTACTAGGGTTGATAGACTGCATGGTGTACCCCTGGGTCAGTTTGTTCCACTGTGTAGGGCCTGAAGCACAGGACAACTCTGAATGCTAAAGTTTATGCTGGGAGGTCCGATACAAGTCTCCAGTTTCTGAGAGAGTTCCTTCAATCCTGGACCATCCCAAGATGGCATGCCTTACCCTCGTGATGTGCTAGCTAAGGGCCCAATCTTATGCGGCCCAGCGCTGGAGTACTGGTGCTGTTGTTGCAAAAGTGCCATATGGAGGACCCAATGCAGAGTTGGCCAGCAGTACCCGACTGCCCTGCCAATGGTGAGCTGTTTTGGGGTGGGGGAAGGGAGGGCGGAACTGGATGGGAGGAGGGGCAGAGCAAAGGCGGGACTGGCGGTGGCCTCTACCACTGGATCCTATCCTTTGTGTTGGGCCATGTGGCCAGAGGCCCATTGGCAGCCTAGTGCTCCAGATGATCAGTGTGGAAACAAACCATATAAAAATGGTTTTCAATTACCTACCCTAACTTGGCAACGTATGAACAATCAGCTCTTCATTATATCAGACTGGTAAAACCAGTAGGTTGGAAACAAAGTATAAGTAGTTGATAGGAACCAAATTACAATGGCTGGTGTCCAAAGAAAGTTATGACTAACAACACAATGCTAGGTATGTATACCAAGCCCCACTGAGTTCAGTGGAACTTTCTCCTAAGAAAGTGCGAATAGGCTTTCACCCTTAATCTCAAAGAAATTAATGGAATGTGCGTTAGGCTGCAATCCTTTATACCAGTCGTTTCCAAACTTATCAGGGTCACAGTGTCCCCACAGCTTTTTCTTCCTGGCTCACCTGGGCTCTGCCATCTTGGATCACAGGAATTCTCATATGATCCAATATGGTGGCACCCAAATCTCACAAGATCTAGCACAATCCAAGATGGCGGTGCCCAAATATCATGAGCTCTTACGCTTGGCAGCATGCAAATCTTGTGAGATTTGGGTGCTGCCATCTTGGAATGTGTGAGATTAGGCCATGATTGAAGATGGGAGTGCCCAGGAAAGCCTGTAGGAGAGGCCACCAGGGTGCCCCTGTAAGCTTGCCATGGCACTCTAAGGCGCTGCAATGCACAGTTTGGGAATCAAGTAAGTCCTATTGAACTCAGTAATGTCTGAGTAGACATTACTTCTGAGTAGACATGTCACACAACAAACTTGGCTCCTTGATTTCAGTGGTTATTAGTCACTACTTTCTTTGGATACAGCCCAATGAGAGCTTTCAGATCAACTTGTTTAAATTATAAAATATAGAATTTGAAAACAAGTTACTGATAACTAATGCATTCCCTTATTGCTTTATGGAGAAATGTCAGTTTCTGATATGGATATGACAATCAGAATAATACCATGTATTCTATTTCTCCAGAATAACTTATCCTTATAATAATACATAATAATAACAAAAATATGTTGCTTAATATTGCTCTTTGCTGTTTCCAGAAGCTATTATTTTTTCCTTACACATAGCTTTGAGAAAGAAGGTGGGACTAGTTTTGCTCAGATACATAATTGTGTCTTCACACAAAAATATGAACAAATTCTGTCCGTATGAAGTCATGTTCTTATTATGGCACCCCTTCCATATTTGTGGGAGTCCAAAAATGTATATAGGGCTGGTAGTCCTCAGCAGATCCTCAGCAGAGCTGAATCAAATAGATGTGACATTCAGATCTGAACCTGCTCACAAAATATGTTCAGAGAAGAGATTCTGGTATCTCCATCTGTTGCTCCTTGCTTCCCCTTCCGACCCAATGCTCCCTTGTCAACTGTCTCCCTGTAGCTGCTGTCATAATTCCACCACCACCATGCTTATGCTCCCACTAAGAATGCACAACAAATCTCTGTTGTGGCCATCAGGACTTTCTGAGCTGGAGGAGAAAGAGGGACAATTATTTCTAAGCAAAGCGGAATTGAATTCCACTGAGGGGTAAAGGAGAAACAAATGAATGGGACAGACGATTTATACATACAGGGTCTGGTCATGAAAGATGTATCTGGGATCGCCCAGGTATTCTGGAATCTGTTAAGAATGGAAAGTGTCTAGAAAACAAATAGGCTTGGTTTCTCCATGTATACACAATACCCCCAGCTAAGGAAGATACATCAAGAGGCACTGCACATCTTACAGAAGCTATACATCAGTGAAGACCGTAATCTCTGAATTCATGTCATCTCCAGGAGGAATTCCTGGATCCAGACTTGACATCTCCACTGCTAGTCATACCTGCTGGTTAGTTCTATCCACCGTGTTGGCAGTGGAGGCATGCTCGTGCGTGTTTTGTCGGATGCGGGTGGAATTTTGTTGCTCCATGGTGGAAGCAGTTGGAATGCAGAATTCTCGGAAACACCTTTTGAAGTTCTCATCGAGAAATGCATAAAGGACGGGATTCAGGCAACTGTTTGTGTACCCTAAAGCAATACAGAAGTGCCAGGAGACTGTCTGGAAAGTAGTTTCTGGAACATGGATCAAGGCTTTGATGATCACATAAATGTGGATGGGAGTCCAGCAGACAATGAAGACGGCCACCACCACGAGGACCATCCTGGTGATTCTTCTGAGGTTCCTGTCCTTCTCCTTGGAGCCAGAGAGCATCCGGACGCTCTTCAGGCGCAAAATCATGAGTCCGTAGCACACAGTGATGATTAGAACTGGCATGATGAAGGCAAAGATGAAAACACAGATTTTCAGCAGGTTCTCCCAGTACCAAGCTGGGTGTGAGAATTTAAGGGTGCAATCAATTGATCCTAGGACAAGGGGGAGAAAAAAAGGCATGACTTTTAGTGAAAGATTAGGTTTCCATAAACCTCTTTTCCTCCCAGGCCCAAATCTGCAACTCTATGGATTCTGATGGAAACCGCATTGTGAACTTCGTGTTGAAAAGCGGTATATAAGTACCTGTTGATTGATGCAACGCTATGGATTTTTGATGCAATGTGATTTGATGCAAGCCTGTGAAATGATTTTTTGAAACTCTATTTTTTATTGCAACAACACCAGCCCACCAGAAAAGCTCTCGCTTTGGCAAAATGTCAACGATTTCATCGCTTGTGGGGGAAACGTCTAGTATTTATGTATGGTTATGTACATAATAATGTACATATTTATGTACGGTTATGGAACATTAGTGCAGGGCTGCTATTTAAGGAGGGTGTGAATTTGCTGGGGAGAGGCATCTCAATATATGAAATTGTTCACAATATAACAGCCCCCCTCTTCTCAGATGCAGAGAAAATAAGTATTATATTTCTTTGGGAGAGTCTCACCTGTGGTTTCCTGCTGGAGGAAATAAATGCAGCTAGATTTCCTTATTTCCTATAAATTGTGGATTAATCCCTCAATTGGCCACGAGCATATCTGAATGAAATTGGGAGCATGTTTTGTTAAAAGGCACAAAACCATACAATGTTTTTTTAGTGCTGGCAAAAAATGAGATCAGCACTGTTACTTTTTTTAATGCCAGTTATCTTAGGGGAGCCAACTGGTTTTATTGAGAAACCCAACCAGCCATAGAAAGCATACTAGAATGGAACAGAGGAGGCTGCTGGCTAAAGTGTGTGCGTGCGTGTGTGCACTGGGGAAATCAACTTTTTGAATTTTAAAGAATGAGGAAACAGTCGGCAAAACTTGTACAAATGATCTTTCTCAAGCTGATTAGCAGAAATTTTGGACAAAAGTATACCTCTACATTTTGAGTCAATTGCAGTGCAAGCCTATGCATGTCTACTCAGATGCCAAAGCCCACTGAGTTCAATTGGACTTACTCCCAGGTTTGGGTGTATAGCATTGGTTCCCAAACTGGTGGGTTGTGGAACCGGAAGCAGGGCATTTCCCTTTAAAGGGAGTGACCCTGCTCCAATGATAGCAACAGTGCTGCAGAGATAGCAGGGCTACCACAGCCAAGGGACTTATTTTTTTTTTTACCTTGGGGCAGAACTGGCCTCAAGCAGTCCCCTCTTATCTCCTCCATCCCTGCAGTAAATAACCCCTATCTCCAATCAGCAGCTACTTCCTGTTTTATCATGAAAACCAGAAGTCACTGCTGATTGGAGTTAAGGGCTATTTACTGCAGCCATGGAAGAGATAAGAGGGGGGTTGTGAGCCTCCAAGCCTCTGCAGGAGGCCAGTGCAGGTAAAAAAAAATCCCCTTGGCAGCAGCAGTGCTGCAATCGCTGCAAAGCCATCGCTGCCCCCCTCCCCAGCCATGCAAGCACTTACCTGGTTCCCAACTCCTTTGCAGGAGTTTAGGATCACTGGTGTATAAAATTGTAGCTTTGATTAGTGTAGGGCAGGAGTAGCCAACCTTTCAACTATAGCGCTCCTCGACCTTTAACGATTGGGTAGAACAGAGAATTCTGCGAGATAACCAGCTGCGCCTGCTTAAATTCCCTCCTCAACACACCAGAAGCCCTAAAGTTGAAAGGTTGTCCACCCCTGGTGTAGGGGAAGACATTCATAGCTTTAGCCATTCATCTTCTCTGCCAGTTGACATGAGAAATTGTGAGCTACTGTATAATCTACTAAACAGAAGCTACCATTCGTTGCTTGAAGGAGGCCTATCTTGAACACTTTGTTTTCATTTCCTATTGTGGGAATTCACTAAATAAGGTAATTCACTGAGTTCACCTTCAAAATAAACCAGAGTGCTCTCAACTGATCCCCAGTTTTAGTTGTTTGACAACTGCTAACTAAAGCCTGCAATTTATTAAACCAATTGAAGTGTACAGTCCCCCCCTCTCTCATGCTAATGCTCCTAGCTGCTACTACAAGTTCTCCTCCCCCAAATTGTAGCCCGACTGAAGTGTGCTAACAGGTAACAAAACCTTGACAACTCAGCATTCCATCAAACATCCACCTGGGCTTGCTTTGTGCTGAAATGCTAAACTCTGTTCGGGGGGGGGCATGTCTGGCGAGCACGACGGTCATGGTTCTGGGACGCTGGAACTATGGCCTGTGAATATCTCCTTTTTGGGGGGCCCTGTAAGGGGTTTTCTCATTCATCCTTTCAGGAGAGAAAGAATGAAGCACAGCTGTGAAGTTGGAGCGTCCATGGAGTGGCTATCGACGGAGGTTTCCGACGGCTGAATGCGGGGAGATGTGGCGCCGCCGACGCCATTTTTATGGTCTGCCGGCACTAGTGCAAACCAGGCGTGGAGAAGAAGGGTGTAATCTCAGATATGTCAGGATGGTTCAACAGCTGTGTGTTAACTTTGTCTTAGACCCCAGGGCAGAGAAGATTATTTGCTGGAGGGTGTTGGAAGAAAACAAGCTTATAAGAAAAGATTTATTACTACTGTCAATTAAGAATTTACGGATTGCTAAGATCAATGCATGCTGCCTGTTAACGTTTATGACATGATTGCCCAGAAGAGACTGAAATGCAAGCCACTGCTGGAATTAGGTCTCCCTGGACTGTATCATTAGAGGCAAGCGTTTGTGAGAGAATTGCCATGAAACCATTCTTCGATATCAACATGTGAGATGAAGTTAAAGAAAAGAAATAAGAATATATAGATTTATTTTCCTTCCCAACTTGGAGAGTGCTTTGAGAAGTTTGTAAAATGTGGAGACGATTATGGTGTGAGATTTTGATTGGAACTTTGAGGCGCTTTGCTGTCTCCGCTCACTGGTGGGAGCAGATGGGGGGAGCAGCAATTCCTTTGGTGTGAGCAAAGGATCTGCTAAGTTTTTATTGATAGTTCCTTCACGACTGGAATGAAGATTTACTGGACTTTGTAATTTATGCTCCACGAAAATGTACCAAGATGGCGAAGCTGAAAGGAGAGAGAGAGTGGGCGTACCCTTTTCCTCCCCCTATGGCGCAGATGATTTGGAATAAAGTCAAAGGCTAGAAGAAAAAGCTGGGAAGACTTGATCAATTCTGCATGATTTAAAGAAGAAAGTGGTGAACTATAGAAAATTTGAACTTTCAATTAGGAAAACTCCAACTGTGAATGTTAACGAAGCCTACTGAGAAGATCAACATTATAAAAGGCTCTGATTGGAACTTTGAGGCGTTTCTGCTGCTTTCACTCTCTAGCTTATAATACCCAAGATTCTGGACTTTAGGGCTTATGGCTCTATGTTTATTCTTTTTTTTTTTATCCCCTCTTGCAAATGTTAGCGTTTGGTATATGAGTATTTAGTGATAAGATAAATTGATTTAATCAACATAGAAATTTTAAACAAGAGAGTATATTCAAACGATAAGGACATGCATTTGAAATATAAGGCATAGATTGTAGATGCTTGTAATCCTGACTCATATTATGTTTGTGACCCTCCACTACCTAATGTGTGTTTTCCCTGTGGTTCCCATAATTCCCAATGTAAATCCTTTCCGTTTCCCGGAAAGGAAAATGTATTTCCGTTTAATACATTTAAGTTAAGTATTAACTTAAATAATAAAGGAAAATATTATTAAAAAACAAACTCTGTTCACAGATAAACTTCATATCCCACCTTGTTCTGCCAAATTCTCCCTGCTGGGCCTCCCCCCAATGCCCACACTAGGCTGACTAGTTTCCCCTTTAAGCAGCCTCAGAGATAGGCAAGCGGGAGGGGGTTCAGTCACCCACTGGGCCTCTTCTCTTGCTTGGATTCACCAACTGACCAGCCTCCTCCAGACTGCCCTCATCACCAGCTGGGAATTTGGTAGAACAATGTCTTGGATTATATTGTACTTATTTGTGAACCTCTAAGCCATTGGGAAGTTTCCACCAATGTTGATACCTAAGGCTGCAATCCTATGAACACTTACCAGGATGGAAGTTCAATTGAAGTCAATGGGGCCTACCACTGAGGAGGCATAAATAGCACTGTTCAGTAAATGAATGAGACCTTTGATTGAAGGTGGAGTTCATACTCACCATTAGTTTCTTTTGTGGTTGCCATGACCATCACTGGGATGCCAATGGCCGAAGACACAATCCAGTTGCAGACATTGACAATTTTGGCGTTTCTGGGGGTACGGAAATCGAGAGCTTTGACCGGGTGGCAAACGGCTATATAGCGATCCACACTCATGGTGCAGAGGGTGAAAATACTTGTGAACATATTGTAGTAGTCAATGGATATAACGATCTTACAAATGGTGGTGCCAAAGGGCCACGTTCCCAAGAGGTAATTCACGCTTTGGAATGGCAGCGTACTTGTCGCTAAGGCATCTGCCAGAGCAAGGTTGAAAATATAGATGTTGGTGGCCGTCTTCATTTTGGTGTATCTAGGAACGTTAACAAAGCAGAGTCATGAAAATATGTATCAAGATCAAACAGAAAGCATTACATGATCCACCCTTTATTTCCTTTGCCTGATTTTACTGAGTAACTGTCAGCAAAGAATAAACTTGCATGGCTCCAGATAATAAAAAGGGATCCACTTCAGATATGGGTACGGTTTCACTTTACATGCTTCCTGTTCTGACAATATTCATCCTAGTTCCTTCAAAGTCTTTCCTTAAACACTCAGAAGAATCTATTTTTAAAAAATCCAGTCTAATGTCTTTGTGTTGACTCATTTAATACACTCTCAAGCTTATGATAGCTCTCACCTGCCCAGTCAGAGAGTATAATGCAAGGGGCCCACCACCCTTTTCTTACTTTCCTCACCCCCTGCTTTCACCAGGGTTGTAGGAAGCAAGCTGGTGCTTTGTAGATTGACCCAGAGTGCAATCCGAACCGGGAGTGAGGCTGGCACAGTTAGGCCAGCAAAGTTTGGCTGGCACAAGGGATACCATAAAGCGCGTTTGGACCACTCTTGGAGTAATGGAAGATGGTGCACATCTGTGTGCTGGCCTCTTTGACTCTGAGAGTGGTCCAAACATACTGTACAGTGTCCCTTGTGCTAGCCAAACTGTGCTGGTCTAACTCCAGGTTAGGACTGCACCCCCAGAGCAAGTGCTCCAAAATATTGTGCAAGGACATCATGGTCAAATTGTAGCATTTTTTTCTCTTTGAGTGCCGTAATGAAATAAAAATAATGAAATGTCTAACACAGTGATGTTCAAAGTGTGGGTCGGGACCCACTTGGCAGGTCACAATCTGATGTCAGATGGGTTGCTGAAAGCTTGGAGCTGCCATCTTGTAAATTGCAGACCTTACTTTTGTTATATCCATTTTGTGAGTGTTAACTGTTTGAATTTTCAAGTGAGGATTTCTTTTAAATTTTGTTTTTAGTTCAGTGCTTTCACATCATATTTTGTCCTGATCTTGCTTTCTGTCAGGGATGTTTCATCGTTGTGCAATTGCTACAGTCCAAGAATGCCAATTTACATTTCAGGAGTGTCATTTTATTGTGTTACAATGATGGAACTTTCTGCTTGATGATGTCACTTCCTGCCTCAACATCGCTTCCAGGTTAATGACATCCCTTCCAGTGGGTCCTGACACGAGTGCCATTCTAGAAAGTGGGTCCCGGTCTAAAAAGTTTGAATACCACTGGTCTAACACAAGGAATCTTTGAAGCCAAATAAAAGCAAAGAGCAGGGACATAGCCTTGAAGTCCTCCTGGATCTACAGTTCTCTTGGATGGTCAGGTGGCAGCTGTGGCCACGGGGGCCTTTGCCCAGCTTTGGCTGATGTGCCAGCTGCTACAGTTCCTGAGTCAGTTGGATCTGGCTACAGTGGTCCATGCCTTAGTCGCATCTCCTTTGGACAACTGTAATGCACTGTCTGTGGGGCTGCCCTTGGAGATGGTTCAGAAGCTGCAATTGGTGCAGAATGCTGTGGCACAGATGATCACCAGGGCTTGGCAGGCTGTGGCTACACTGACTGCCCATTCAAGTCTGAGCCCAATTCTAGGTTTTGGTGATGACCTTTGAAGCAGAGGCATAGGGAGGTTGCCACAGGGGGAGGCGAGCATGGAGGACACTGGCTGCGGCAGGGCACAGCAACATAGAAAAACTTGAGCACTTTCCCCCTTCCCTCCCTTGCACTGAGATTGCTCCAAAATGGAGCAATTTGGGGTGTGAGGAGGTGTGGCCGGACAACACACGGGGTGGGGCAACCATGCTGAGGGATGTGGTGATGTCACCCCATCCCAGGCATGCTGTGAGCCGAGAACGGCTCTGGTTTGAAGCCCTGTATGTCATGTCAGGATATCTCAAGGACCACTTTCTCCAACACACACCCTAGGATCATCAGCTAGGGCCTTTAGGATACCAGTGCCATCTAGAGCCAAGAGGAAGGCAGCAAGTTGCAGGGCCTTTTCTGTTGTGGTACCGCATCTGCTTTTTTTATTTAAAGCTCAACAGTTCCTTTGCATCCAAAGATAGAGCAAACATCCTGACTTTTGCATATTGAAGACAGGATATTGCTCCGAACCTTCTGATCCACCTGATCATCAAACATATTCATGCTCAAACGCATGATATTCCTCAGCAAAAGATCCCAAAGAAGAACATGTCCTGGAGAGAAACCTCTTTTGTGTGATGCTGCACCCAAGCCATCCACTTGAAAATGCTGCCCTAGGCATTTTTAGTACCTCCTGGTTAAGGTTACCAGATACAAACAGGGACAGAGTGCCTATACCTTTAACCACTGTATAGAAGAGGGAATTTTGGCAGGTGCAGCTCAACAGGGAAAGGTTTCAAATCTGCACCTGCCAAAATTATGCAGTGGTTAAAGGTATAGGCACTCTGTCCCTGTTTGTATTTAGAAATGCTACTCCCAGTGATGTCATGCACCCACTACGCACCACTACGTAAGTACCGGTTCCTAGAAGTTGAGCTGGCCCCACCCACTCAAAGCTGGCCCCGTTGGCTGGTTGGCTCAGCAGCTGCGCATGCGTACTGCACGCCTGCAGCCATTGCCTGCACTTCTGTGAGGAGGCAGGCAGGCAGGCAGCGTGGTGGTGGTGGTGGCGGCGGCGGCGGCAGCAGCGGAGCGAGAGGACCGGCGGCGGCGGCGGCAGCGGCAGCAGCGAGGGAGACCCGGGAATAAGGCAGCAAGCGAGAGAAGGTAGGCTACCTGGGGCTCCCGCTCCCTCCAGCCGCGCAGATCCAGCGTCCCGGTTCCTCCTGCAGCCTCCCCCCAACCCCAGCCCCCACGCAGTCTTTTTTTGGTCACCCGTTCCCCCTCCTGCTCCTTGCCGGCTCCTTGCATTTAACATTGAAGTTAAATGGCTCCCTGTCCCAAAAGGGCTCACAGTCTAGTACAGTCTAGCCTGCTATTTAACCAGGGAACAGTTGAAGCAAAATATGTATCTACACATCTCTAGAAAGCAAAGCAATAGAAGTTAAATCAACACTAACCACAAGTTGAAGTGATTACAAACATGATCACATCCATGGCAACAATCGTGACCTCACTTCCGGCTTATGACGTCACTTCCAATGGGCGGACCCCGACAAGTGCCAATCAAAAGTGAGTACCTGTTCCTAAATCATTTGGATGACACCACTGGCTACTCCTGGTGAGTTTTTCTAATAATGTATGTTTCAGCCAGCTGCAGTTGGCATTGAAATTGAACATTTTTCCTTCATTTTTTCCATATTGCAGATTGTGTTGTATTTTGTCCTATTTTTTGGTGACAAAATTGTCTCATTTGGTTGCTAGAAAGAATCATAATTCTATTCTGCAATGACAATGTTTACAGCGCAGTATTGTAACCGAGTTAGAACAGGAAAGATAAGACACGGAATCACTACAAAATAAGTAACAACTGCAGGGTTTTAGTACAATGAGACATGTTTTTTTCCTCTATCATGTCTTCATAATATGGCTTCATGGTTTTATTACAATTTATGACACAAGCCAGAAATAAATAAAAAAGCCCATGCAGTACATAGTATGCCTTTATTGTTATCCTGGAAGTACAACCAGAGACATAGGATAAGATGTCCTTCAGAATAAACTCATAAAATGATTCAATAAAACATTCTCGCCATTGTCTTTTATTTGTCCTCCCTTCTCCAGACAGCTGTTAAAAAGTAGAATTTCATTTAAAAAAGAAATCAAGTAACAGGAATGTTCATGGACAAAGGTAATAACCAGCAGGCAATGATGTGATGGTTTTTAACTGTCAAGATGCGGGTTGCCAGGCAGAATTCCACAAGTGGTACCCAGGGGGTGGAAGACAGTACTGATGAGGTCTGACCAGGGCTCAGATTATGGGGAAGAAAGTAGGCGTCTTCAATGACATTCAGTCATGGTCAATCAGAGGTCAATCAGGTCAGGGACATTTATTTTTATTTTTCACATTTTTTTATACCACCCTTTCTCCAAGGAGCTCAGGGTATTGTACGTAGTTCCTCCCCTACTTTTGTCCTCACAACAACCCTGCTAAGTAGGTGAGGCTGAGAGATTGTGACTGGCCCACCCAAAGTCACCCAGGAAGCTTCATGGCTGAGCAGAGATTCGAATCTGGATCTTCAGGTTGAACTCCCAAACTGTCCTGCCTGCTGGCAAACTTTCTGGTTTAAAGAGTTAGTGCTCATCTTCAAACGGTTTCTTGGCTGGGACTGACATACCATGCATAGGGTTATCAGATGCAAACTGGGACAGAGTGCCTCTACCTTTAACCATTGTCTAGAAGAGGGAATGTGGGCAGGTGGAGCTTTTGAAAGCCTTCTGTGATGAGCTGCACCTGTCCAGATTCCCTCTTCTAGTTAAAGGTAGAGGCACTCTGTCCCAGTTTGCATCTGGTAAACCTAACCATGCAGGCTGCCTCTCACTGTTTCAATTAGACCTTGTTCCACATAACCTAAAAACGTCAACATTCTTCATCCCCCGCCCCACACTCGGAGTTGACTCTTCCCTTATAACCTTTTGTAGTTGTGGTCGAGCTCAAGGTTTGCAAACTCTGGGTGACGCACCATTGCAGCTGCTCAGAGCCTCCAGGGAAAAGGGAATGGGTGGCAGGCACATTGCGAAGCCAATGCCTTCTCTTCTGGGGAGAACTGGAAATGATGTCAGGAGATCACATAGGCATGTGACATCATGACATTGCTACCAGGTTCTCTCTGAGAAATTTTGTCCCAGGTTCCTGGGCACTGTTATGCCACTAGTTCAGTTTCCTGAGGGGGGAAAAAAAGGAGAAAAGAACTCTTTCTAAAGTGAGTTTTGAGTTCCAAGTCAGTTTGGTTCCCCTCGCTGGGAAGAATGAGTGCAGGGCCAGCTTTAAGCCAATTGGACCAGAGTTGTGCCAAATTCCCTCTCTACAATCTTATGCCCGCAGTAGGCTAATTAGCTTTGCTTCTATCATCAAAAACCACCTTAGTTTTACACAAGGCACCACTAAACCCCACCACCCATGAGAAGGTAAAATGCAGTCAGCTTGCCTGCTCAGCCACACAGGTCCTTCTTCCTCCAGTTGGTGACTCCAGCAGTATGGTAGCCCCACAATAATTCTCCACAGTCTCCAAGAGCAACCTTGGTTCCAACCACAATCAGCAGCCTCAAGTATCCTTCATCCAATCCGTTAGTCATACTTTCCAAATTCCCTTTTTCCATCTCTCTAAACCCACACCTGTCTGAGAATCAACCTTCCATCTTTATTCCCCAGGTCCTCATCATCCTACTAGGCTGCAGGTGTGAAATAGCTGCAAGCAAAGGCTCTGGGGTTAACCCTATAATTCCTGGCTGACATAGGGAATGGTATCAGCAGTGGCCCCTTGTCTATCTTCTTGGAGTAATCTTCTGCATTTTCCATTACAACCAGCTGCTCCCAACTGGACCCTTATCAACTTACCAACAAGTACTATGATTCTTGGCTTAAAACTTGCCCTCGACTTGTCCATGAGATAGTCACACACACACACACACACACACACACACACACACACACACACAGAGAGAGAGAGTAAATCAGGCACTGGCCTCTAAAAGTTTGAGCACTAGAGTATTATTAAACATTTCTTTCCGTCTTTTCAACATACAACATGCTTTACCTTTATCATAGTCCTATACTGAGAGATCATTAAAATTCAGCCTAAGTTTGATACCTACATATGTACAACTTCCTCCAATTTTTCTAAAAAAACAAAAAGCAATTGCAGGATACTGTAAGCAGAGCATCAATGTGAGGTGGGGTAGGGGAGACGGTCTGCTTCCTTCCCCGGTACTTTTCCTTTTAGCAAAGAAGAAATGCAGGCCCCTATATTTTCCCTGTGGGTGGGACTGTAGGGAGGCATTTTGAGCATGTAAATAGCAGAGTCAAGCAACTGCCACTCTTTTGCTCAAGACTGCAGCCTCCAGAGGCCGCAAAAATCAGAGCGAAGTGCCATGTTATTAAATTCCCAATCTTATCTCCCATCTGTGCTGCCAGAATTTGCGCTGTGGCAATGCAGTGTTGTTTGTGGAGCTGCACAATGTGACACACTGTTGCACGCTACTGGGCTGCTGCTGCGACTGGCAAGTAGTGCCAGCCTCATGGCACCAGTAGGTTGGTATGGGGGTGGGCTGGCGGCAGGGAGGAGGAGTAATGGGTTGGAGAGGGGGAGGATTAGGGCTGAAATCAGGGTCATTGGGAAATCTGTTGGGGTGGGCAGGGGACAGTTTTTGGTGGCAAAGGTGTCATCAATATTCTATGCATCCCTTCCAGCCATGCCCACGCCTATTGGGTTCAGTTGGACTTGTGCCAGCCAAAATGCTGCAGCAGATCTGAGTAGACCCATACGGTCTCAGGAGATTTATTTGTAGGTAAGGGAACAAAAGTGCTCTTACTTCAAGGAGGACTCCATGGCATGGCTACATCAGTGCTAATGGTGGGGGATAGGATTGGAGCATAAGCACCACATGTAGTTTGAGTCTCAGATAACATCCTACCCAGGATGGATTGGAACCCCAGTACTTCACACTAATATTCATCATTTTATCCACTACATCACACCAGAAGTTAGTTGGCAATTTCTGCATCTGTCGTCTACGAAGTAAATTGGTTTCATCATAGCTTGTGCTCCATAACTGCTAGCGCAACATGAGCTTTCTTCCCCGCCTGTGAACATGCCTTTTGTTGCCTGCTTCTTTTTTGCATTTGGCATGTTCTTCATTAGAGGCGGCTTCTGGTACAGGGTTGAAAAGATTATCCTGGCATGGAAGTAGTGCAGGTCGACTACAATTAGCGAGACTGTTGCCATTGAGTGCGGTGGCTGGCAGGGGCTGCAGAGTGCACCCACAGGCAAAGCAATCCGATTTCTTGCCAGACCTGCTAATTGTCCCCTATTGTGTGTGCCTGACTCAATCAGCAGTTAAAGCTGCCTTCTGTGTATACCCTGGAAAACACACATTACTAACTTAGAAGTGGAAAAGAATGGAAACTCACTCTTCCCATTACCCCTCAGTAGTCCTTTAGAGAACTGTAGTTCATCTTCCCTTGCTTTGGGGTTGATGACAATAACACGCCACCCTCTGCTGGGATGATGGATTCCATGTGTATGCGGGGCATGGATTTAAAACTGAACTGAGGGTGCAATCCTAACCAACTTTCCAGCACCAGGATAAGTGCAATGCAGCTCCAAGGTCAGGGAACAAACATTCCCTTACCCTGAGGAGGCCTCCGTGACTACTGCTCCACTGCAGGATGCAGCACGCACCCCATTGGCACAGCTACGTCCGTGCTGGTTAGGACTGCGCTCTGAGTTTCTTTCTTATCCAACTTCTAGTCTGAAAATAAATTTTACGCTAGAACAGAATATAATAGATCAGTGGTTCCCAAACTGTGGGTCGGGACCCACCAGTGGGTTGCGAGCCAATTTCAGGTGGGTCATGAAGCACTTAGGGCAGTCACATTTAAAATATAGGAAGATGGGATGCTGGAAAGGGGGAGGTTATTTTGGTTATTTGTGAGGTTATTTTGCTTATGTCAAGGTTGTAAATAGGTTTTTCTTTCTGATTGGCTTTGCTGTTGGAAAATGGCTGAGAAGTAACCCAACTTATTGCAGCATTCTCTGGAAAGCAGAAGGCTCTGGCATCACAGTGATGTCACTTGCAGACATGACTTCCGGTGGGTCCTGGGCAGATTGTCATTCTAAAAAGTGGGTCCCAGTGCTAAAAAGTTTGAGAACCTCTGCAACAGATGATATTCCACATTGGTTACAATTAATGCTCTGAAGAGCTCAGGGCAGCCTACAAGGTTTCTTCTCATTTTATCTTCACCACAACCCTGTGAAGAGGGACAGGCTGAGAGACCATGATTAGTACAAGCCTTCCCAATGAATCCCATGGTGGAATGGGGATTCAAACCTTGCCAACACAGTAACCACTATGTAGAAGGCAAGTGAAACTCCCACCGTGATGATTGGTAGAGAGGGGCTCATTGATTCGTCTGGAACTACAGGCATACCTTAACTTACATCCATTTGACTTTCATCACTTTGCTCTTTCAACTGCTTTAAATTATAACTACATTTCAAATTTTGTCCACATCCTTTCCTCTTTTGTCCAGCTTCATCCAACCTTCCACTACATTCGTCAACATTCTTATGTTTATTTTTCTTGTGTTTCTGTTTGTTTAGGTTTCACTCACATTTGCATGCATTATACAGTTAGCTATTTACATTTTTCAGCGGCCAAAAATAAATTTGCATGCTAAATAGGGCCATCCTTTGACATTCATCCATTTCTGACTTTCATCCATGCTCTGGTCCCTAACCAAATGCAAGTGCAAAGTATTGCTGTATTAGTCCTCTAGCACTGGGTGAGGTGAAGGAAGTGTGGATCTGATCAATGCTTGTGTGGGAGGCTGCAATCAGAGACTGCCATGCAAGCCACCCCATGTATCCTGGAGGAAGAGCAGGATATGAATAAAAAATCAACCCCCCAAGAGCTATACTCTTTCCTCTCACCACTGCTAAATCGTAATCATTTTCAACGGTGAGTCTCCATTGCATTCCTCTGTGCAAACTGAGATCAAGGAATCCTTTGCAATTGAATTAGGCACAATCCTAACCAACTTTCCAGTGCCAGTTTAGTCACAATGCAGCCCTGAGGAAAGGGAACAAATGTTCTCTTGCTATGTGGAGGCCTCCGTAATTGTCCCTCTACTGCAGGATGTAGCGCCTGTTAACATGTACCAGCACTGGAAAGTTGGCTACAATTTGGCCCTTAGGCAGTAGGGGGGCTTCCTTCACCACAAGGCTTGAGATCCACAGGGAGGGCTACCAACCATGCCACTGGAGCATCTCTTCCACCTTTGCAGGGGTTTCTCCATCGTTTCTCTTCCCATTTTGCAAAACGTGAAATGCTCACATTGTGAATCATGGTTGCTTATGACAAAGGGAGACTGTTGGTATTTTGAAATGGACAATAATAATATAAGTGAATCAAAAGAACTCAAAAAAAAAGAGCAATCCAATATGCAGGCCAGGATGCTGGGAATATGCAGTGTTGTACAAAAAACAGCACATAATTTTAAATAGGATTGAATGTTTATATTGTTTGAAAATGCTGTTTTTGCTTCTTTGGTCTACTACGATTGTAGACTGAAAAAACGTTAAAGAACAAGATACGGAAATTTTGATTTTCTGCTCAGGTGCCGTATGCCTCCCTGAAGCAGCAATTTCCACCTGTTGTTATTCAATCATTTCAATAGATGGTGCTGTGTCCTCATGGAGTTTAATTGTAATCTCATTTCTCCTAAATGTTAGTCAGATGTTAGGAGCAAATCTGATTGCTTTTCTAACTGGCATTCAATAAGTAAATTTAATTTAACAAGAGTAACAAAAACCAAAATCTATGCCATATATGAAAGGAATTATGTCTTTTATTTATTGACAAGGACCCAAATGATAAATCTCCCATAAGGAGAGACAAGTTTATTGGAGTAACCGTTGCCCCACATTTAGAATTGAAGACAAATTTACTTGCAAGGCACATGCATTTTATTTATTTATTTTGCTTTAATGAGCCTTAATTTTGTTTCCCAACTGAAAGAAACAAGATCTTGGGATGAAAATCAGTGGGGAAGAAATAGGAGGAAAAGATGCGACCAACCATCATTCCCCATTGAGTTAAATGGAATTGTTCCTGTTTGATATACAGCCGTGTCTCAGTGTCTGCTGGGGGTTGGTTCTGGGACTCCCCGCTGATACCAAAAACTGTGTTAAATACAAGCAATTAAAATAAAACAAAACATGGGCTCCTGGAAAAGTGAGCCCCTCCCTTTGCCCTCTCTCACTGAAGAATGGAATGCGAGTGATTAATCATTTTCCTATTCTATTCTTCAGCGAGAGAGGGTCTAGCGCAAGCTGAAAATAGCAGTTCTAATAGTCTGACTCCCTGACTAACTTCCTAGAAAAGTGGTTCTAGAACAGGATGTGTTTTTTTTCTCCTTCTCCAGGGACCAGCAGGGTCCTTCTTATCCACAGTAGCCTTCAGTGTTGAGTCAAATCAGTGCATAAAAAACTGGTGTTTAAAAAGGTTGGCCTTGTATATCACCTGTTAGGAAGGCAAAAGGATACACCAAGGTGTGAGACCTCTGGCTTGAGTGTCCCAGTCAGTCGTGTTGTGGCTTTTGGAAAAGAGGTTATAACTCGGGATAGGGCTTTCTCCCCAAAGGCATGAAAGATATGACTCAGAGCTGCTTCCTAACAAATAGCCAGTCTTGACAGCGGTCAGAACATTCTTTTCATCCCTCAAGAAGAACCTTCTCTTCTTTTAACAATTCTTTTTGTTCCACTGATTGCACCATCCCACACTACTGGCAGCATCAATTCTGCTCCCCCCCCCTGCTCTTTTTTCTTTTTTACTTCAGAAGTGTTTTCTTATGGAGACTATTTGCAGGCTCCTCTTCCAACTACCCCAAAAGTTCACCAGGCATTTTACCTGGCAAGAGGAGGAGACAAAAGGTGGTCGGTCCCCTGTCCCAAATGGTCCCGTCTCTCAATATATATAATCAATATATTCCCACGGGAGGGGTGCTGCTCTGGGGACAATGGCTCCCCCCTTCAATAAAAGCAACCGCTGGCTTACAAGGTGCCTCTTGACTCGGTCCTCAGGGGTTGCAAGGCAACAGCGCTCACCCCCATCCTTTGGCGTCTCAGCGCGAGGCGTGATGTTTTAAAGACATGTGTGCGTAATAATCAATAACACGCCTTTCTCCCTCTCATGACCGACTTATCCAACACTGCCCCCCTCCCTTGATGGAAAGAAGCTCCCTGAAGGGCCGAGTCAACATCGGAAATGCGGGTGGGGAGGGCAAATGGGTGTTAGGCCCCTCAGAGAGGAACTGGCTCCATATGCTACTAATTCTGGGGGGGGGTCCCCCAACAAATGAGTCCAGCACCCTCCGAACATGTGTGGAACAGCGTTTGCGCAGAAGAGGAATCAGTGGCTTTTGAAACGGCTTCTCTCGCAGAAGAGCATCTCCCAAGCCTACCCCCAGGTCTCTGTCAGGAAAGGGCCGGGCACCGATCATCTTTGCCTTTCCACCCGGGAGCAAAGGGGAAGCGCCAATTAGAACAAGGTCGCGACTCCTCATCGCCGCAGCGCGTTGAAATAGACACCGGCACCGTGGCGGCTTCGCAGCCTCGCCGCGCTTGGCCACTCCTCGCCCCCCGAGGCTGCCCCAAGCGCCGTTCTTGCCCATTTGCATCCGCAGCCCTTTCGCGGGCGCCCCGGCCACTCCTCCCTCGCCCCCCCCGCCCCCTTCCTCTTACCTGATGATGACATACATGACCAAGAAGTTCCCGAACAGTCCCACCACGCACACGACGGAGTAGAGAGCCATGATGACGATGGCGGTGATCATGGAAGGGCTGACCCCGGGGCTGGAGCACAGGCTGCCGCCCCGGGCCCCCAGGGTGCTGTTGGGGCCGCCGCACGACAGCAGGGTGCCGTTGGGGTCTCCGCTCTCGGTCCAGTTCTCCGCGGCCATGCTCCCGGGTCAGGCGAGAGGCTGGGGCGGGCGCTGGAGAGGGACGGAGCGGGGCTGCGGGCTCCGGGGTGGGCAGCCAGGGAGCTGTCCGCGGTGCTGGCGCGTCGGGCGCGGGGCGCGTTCCCTGCGAGGCGAGCGGCGGGCCAGGCAGGGGCGGGCCACGCCAGTCCTATCCAGTTCCCCCGGTCTTCCCACTGGGCGGGACCCCCGCCGCAGCCGCCTAGAAGCTGCGCCAGGCGGCGGGGAAAGAGACGACGAGGGAGCGCTCGCTACGCCGCCGAGCTGCCGGCCGTTCCCCCCCGCATCTCTCACCAGGCGCGCAAGGAGAGAGGAGACCGGCGCGGGGAGGCAGAGAGCCGCTGACAAGGAAGGTCTGCCGGCAAGCCAGCCCAAGCGGTTCCCCCCTGTCCCCCAGCTGTTCCGGCGCTCACACACACACACGTGCATTCACACCGCTGGCTCTGCCCCGCACACGTGTGCGAGTTGGGTGGCTAAGAAGGGAGAGAGAGGAGGAGCCTCCGGTGATGGAGCGAGCGAGGGGGTGGGGTCGGAGAGGGCTCCGTCTTCTCACCCAACCTGCACAGGGACTGTCAGCTCGGCTGGCGATTAGGTGGGTCTCGGGCAGAGGGGGAGCAGCATTGGCCCTTCCTGGCCCCTCCCGGGGCAGCCCGAGAAGGCACCAGGGCAAAAGCTCTTTTACTGCAGCCAAGTGACGAAATAATAATAATAATAATAATAATAATAATAATAATAATAATGGTGGTGGTGGTGGTGGTGGTGGTGGTGATTGGTTGCTTGTGCAAGTTCTTCGACCTCAGAAAAACATCACTCAAAAAACGGCGAACTCCAAAAAAGGAGTCAGCCCATCGGAAGAATACACTCTCTCTCTCTCTCTCTCTCTCTCTCTCTCTCTCTCTCTGGGGTGTGTGGTGTGTGAAGGTTTAGTAACAACGGAGCACATTGCTACCTGGGATTACGTAATACATTTAATTGGAAACTTTGCTCTTTCTCTATGCGCGCAGTTCCTCCTCGGGATCGTAAAGTGACACTGGGTTGCCGGCTTCTTTCCAAGACAGGCAAACCAGACGAGCGGTGCTGCGAGACAAGCTGCGCGTTCAAGGCTCTGGACGCATCCAAAGGCTGAAGTTTACTCGTGTGTAGCAGCCCCGCGTGTCCCATTTCCCATCGATGCCGTAGCTAGGAGGCAAAGGGGTATTTAACCCCTGATCCCCGTTCTTTTTCCATTGAAAGTGCGCGCGCGCGCGCACACACACACACGGGCGCGCGCCGCAATTTCACTCCAATAATGTGCCATGCTCCTCGCGATTGCGTGATCCTGGTCTCCATCCCATTGGGCAAGAAAGGGTTGCGGCGGGGAAGGGGACAGAGAGAGAGAGAGAGAGAGAGAGAGAGAGAGAGAGAGAGAGAGAGAGAGAGAGAG
>JAJKFI010000018.1:683872-703965 GCA_029204185.1 Lerista edwardsae | reverse complement strand
GAGAGAGAGAGAGAGAGAGAGAGAGAGAGAGAGAGAGAGAGAGAGAGTTTCTGCAATCACAGTGATTCCACTGGCATCCCGCTCGTTGAAGAACCCAGCCAGACGTGAGCGTCACGTCTAGAGAGCGACAGCATAACCTTCGAAGTACGAAGCCAAACACGTTCGCAAAAGCGAAAGGTTTGCAGAACGTTCCCGCAGTTCTGGGCGCGCGTCTGCTGCCTTTCGGTCCTTTCTCCACCTTTCGCTTCTTTCAACTAGGCAGTCTCTAGTTCACTGCTGACACGAAAAGCGCCCCAGCAGTGTTCATCCGACAACACCACCACCAAGAGCAGCATCGAATTATCGTCCAAAGAATCGAACATCGAATGCTGTTTGGGAGCTACAAAATGCTTTACGCAGCAACGTTCCAGGCGCAGCGAATGGACTCCCGGCAAAAAGCATGCTTTTGATGGCAAGGCTTATCTTGCCATATAAAAAGTCGAGGCTAACTGCGTTGGTAGGTCCTGCAAAGACCAACTGCTTTAGAAGAAATCCCTGGCCCCTCAAGATCCCGCAAGAAGAATGTGGTTTTGTATGACAGGCTCAGTAGTTAAATTTTCCCCCACCCCACATTAAAAGTAGCTGCTCTTCTCTAGGGTTGGAATATAAGATGTACTGGCAAGAGGTTGCACAATAAATCCTTAGGTTCCAGTGCTGATGCAGTTGCAATGCAGCCCCAAGACAAGGGGAACAACTGGCCTCCACAACTGCTCTCCCACCACAGGATGGTGGTGCCCACTCCATTAGCAGGCTACATCAGGACTGGAAAGTTGGATAGGATTTGGCCCTTTCTCCCCTCCCATGGATGCTTTCAACTTTTTTTTTTTTTTAAAGAGGCCAATCTGGTGTGTAGGTCTCTTGCATCATGACTCATTTGGTCCAGAGTCTCAGCATAGGGCAAAGCCAAAGGTCAACTGCATTTTCATCCTGGTCTAGGTCACTTGGTTCATTCATCATGACAATAACTGACATCTACAAAGTCCTTCCAAAATGATGTTTTTTTGGTAAATTGTATTATTTGGCATCAACCCTCCCATTTCTATATATTTCTATGCTACGTTTGTTGGGAATATAGCGAAGGTCAAGAAGCAATCAACAGTCCACTTTGGACTATGCACAATCTTCCCATTCTGAATAGTAGAAAGTGCTTTTTGAAGCAACTCTTGTGTATTTCCCCTCCTAGCTTGAAATTTAATGAATGTTCAAGGTCTCAGTTTACTGCTGGAATAAGCACCTGTACTATAGCCATCAGTTTGGGGCTGATCCAGTCATGTTTAATAACAAAGCCCACAAATACAAATCAGTAACACAGCAAATACAGAGGCCTCCTCGGTGTGTGTGTGTGTGTGTGTGTGTGTGTGTGTGGTGGGCTAGTGGTGGATGGGGAAAGGGAGTCAGATTCTTCATCATTTTCTACCAATGATGCATTACAGCAACATTGGTAGAAATGCAATCTCCAGCGCATCATTGGTAGAAAATAGGTTCTGATTTTGCTCCAATTTTCTAAGAAATGGGATTTATCCCTTTGGATTTGATCTGGCAACAAAGTTCTTTTTAAAATTCTACAAAAACTCTCCACCTTGGAGTAAATAGCAGATGAGCAACATCTTTCTTTCATCATACCAGGGACACGTGTGTGTGTGTGTGTGTGTGGGCTCGCTCATGCGTGGGAAAGGTGAGGCAGTCACCCCCTCCAGGGGTTTTCTCGAAAAGCACTGCCGCTGCTACTGTGCTCATGAAAACACTTTCAACCCATGCGCTCTGAGCAGCTGAAGTGTGTGGGTTGTAGAAGTGTGTGCATGAGCACAGGCACCACAGTGGTAGTGGCAACACTTTTCAAAGAACTCCGGTGGGGCGTTGCTGCCTCACCTTCCGCCCACACACTGTACATCGCTGCATCATGCTGCTTCTCTGGAACAAAACTGTTCTTGGCTTTTTTTTTCAAATGGGGTTTCATTTGTTGCCTGGGACTTAGAGATCTTCATTCAATAAAACGTTCTGTTTCATAAATGTTGCAATTGCTCAGTGCATCAGGACAGACAGGGGGAACCCCCCCCTTCACACAATAAAGTATGTAATGAACATGTGACATTCTCTGCCGTAAGGTTTGCTGGTGGGCAGTTGCTTAGGTGGCATTAAAGGAGGATTGGCCAATTTGTGGAGGATAGGCCTGTCAATGACTTCTATGCACATGTTGGCTACATGCCACCTCTGGGCTTAGTGGAAGTGGGCCTTGAATGCCAGTTGCAGGAAATCAATGGTGGGAGAAGGGTGGGCCTTTCTCTCCTGCTTGGGAACTGTCCCGGGCCATGTTCTGGACCACTGCAGGGCACAGGATGCTGGACTAGATGGGGCTTTGGCCTGATTGAGTAAAAGCTCTTCTGATGTTCTTAGAGCAATGGCCCTCTTTATAAAAGAGTGCCTCTGTCAGTAATAAAAGGACAGAATGGGGAGATTAGTATTTTATTTCATTCTGCAGTCTCAAGCTTGTCCAGGTGAAGGCAATTGCCCTTCCCAATTGTGGAGAGATATATGCCTACGGAAAGGTTGTTTGGGGCAAGTAAGAGCCAAGTCTTTATTGGACTTTGCCATTCCTTGACAGAAAGAGTTGCTTTTGGCTGATATCGGCTGATTTGTCTTTCATTGCAATGATGACTTTGGAGCAGAAAGTGTGTATCTTAGTTGCTCCTTGCAGAAACCATGTGTGTGTTGCAGACAGAGGGCAAGACATGGCTGAACTTATGCAGGCAATCTACCTCCCTTCCAAATGATTTTGGACTGCGTCCCAGTTTCTGTGCTTTACTGTAAGCAGTAGATGAAACTGGCAGGCAGAGAATATGAACACGGAATATTAACACCACCAGTCTATGCAGTACCGGGAAAGGAGCTGACTTCCCTGTGCAGTCATTTAAGGGTCACATTAAGGATCACGTTTAAGGCACACACTTAAGTTCACTTGACACAGATTAATACTGCCTTTCCTTAGAGGTCTATGTGGGGCGAGGTTGATTTTGTGTTTGTGAATGTGGAAATAATAGTTGGTACAATTGCCATGTAGAGAGGTGGGAAATCTCCAGCTAGGCGTGTATGTCCTGCTTGTGGACATTAGGGGTGTGTGGTGTGGGGGTGGCGGGTGAGGCAGAACCACCCCATGTACAATGCAAGCACTCCAGCCGCTATTCAGAGTATGTGGGTCGTGAGTGCTTGTGCATTCACACAGTGGCAGCGGTGCTTTGTGGAGGACTCTGGTGGGGCTACTCTGCCTTACCTGCCGCCCCCACCCCATATACCCCTTGCACTAGAGATGGGATGCCCTTCACGAGGAAATGAAATGTGATCTCCTTCATGGGGAAATGAATGGGGCTTTGGCTCTGAAACAAACTGAGCTACTTTCCAAAACAGGGAGGTGTCTTGAATTATTTTCAAACCAAGGCCAAATTCAACTTGTATTTATTAAGCCAAACTCCCTTTCCTTCTCTAGCTTCTATAACCCACACTGACCAAACAGCTTTTCCGAGGGCTGCTGACATTGCAGGAGCTCTTTGGAAAATGACGTGTTCCAAGAGTCAGTCCATGCGATGCACCAGGGGCCAGTACGGGGGGGGCAATGCTCCCCTGCTTCCCATGACTACAGCCTGCCTGATGGGTGGACTTTATGGTGATGTGGGAGGAGCAGTTTACAGGAGAAAGGGGGGGGGTTGGGGATCTAGCTGAGTGGGGAGAATTGAGCCAAATATATTTAATCCTAGCTAATGATGAATTTGGGGTTCATAATGTCTGCCTATTCTTTAGCAAACACGTGAAGACGTCTGGTGTGTTGCTACTGACAACATAAAACAAACATTAGTCTAATCCTGGCATGTAATCCTTATATTATTAATTTAATTACACCTTGCTTCAGACCTAACTTGCTGATCTTTTCATATGATGGACTGGAATACTTGTCCCGACCCTCCCGTTACACCTTATGTAACAGGTGTTAGGGGACATACTCGTGGGGCTCACTTCCTGTATGCATGAAGATCCAATGTACCATCATTCCCCCCTTTCTGAGCAGTTTACAGTTGTGCAAGTCGGGACCTCAAACATACAGACTCAGTGTGAAGAATCACACAGCCCTCTAGTTTTGTGTTGGAGAGAAATGGCAGGTATACCCATACATTCATCACACGAAAGGGTGGGCTGCTTGGGTCAATGCCTCAACCAGGGCTCCTACATCTCCATAAAGGTTTATATGCTATATGACACCTACAGGATTTTAGCAAAGCATTGTGTTTCAGTTAGCTAGAGTATCACCAGCTATTCATCCATGCTACATTCTTCCAACTGAAACAGGCAAGTATGGGACTGTAACTCAGGGCGCAATCCTAACCTGGAGTTAGGCTGGCACAGTTAGGCCAGCAAAGTTTGGCCAGCACAAGAGCCACCATAAAGTATGTTTGGACCATGCTCGGAGTCAGAGAGGCCAGCACAAAGACGTGCAGCATTCTTCCTGACTGTGGTACAGTCGTGCTTTACCGGGGCCCTTGTGCTGGCCAAACTTTGCTGGCCTAACTATGCCGGCCTAACTCCAGGTTAGGATTGCGCTCTCATCTACAAAAGTAATTTAAGTGACATGTCTTGGCAAAGTGCATATTTTCAAAATGGAGTTGTCTATGTAATCTGCATTTGTGATCTTTTGTTCTTCATGCTTAATTTTATGTACTTTTTAAAATAAAATATCTTAAACACAATCTAGCCAAAGGCTATCAAAGTCTAGCATCCAATTAATTCCAATGGGAGAAATTAAGGTTGCAATCCTATACATGCCTACTTGTTGAACTCAATGGGACCTCCTTCTAGGATGGGCTTGTTATGCATTTAGCTTGCCTCTCCATTGATATCAATGGTACTTGGAAATGCTTAGCTTTGGCTGAATTGTGTCCATGGTTTGTTTACACAACACCTAACATTTTGAAAGATGCTGTTAAGTATCATGCAACATAGTCTCCTGGGAAGCAAGAACTTTTTAAGTCTTTACAGAGGCATTTTGATTTGATCTCATCTGAGTGTATTTGCTATGGATTTATTTTACTGCACTGGGGACAATCTAATCAATGCAAAGACCTTATAGGTCCTATTCATTGGATTTATCCACTGGTGAGATTTAAATATGTGTATCTCAGTTGAACATAGCAATGTTTGACAGTGACTGTATCACACTCATTGTTTGTTCTCCTGATATTATCTGAGTTTTTATTGTAATTTAATTTTTTTTAAAAAAAGCTTTAAGCTATCTTGAGATGGATGAGGGATGCAGCTTGGAAAACATAAATAAAATAGTAATATGGGATGAATAATGTCTCTATTAAGTACGGTTACCAGATACAAACTGGGACAGAGTGTCTAGACCTTTAACCATCGTATAGAAGAGGGAATTTGGGCAGAAGGGATGTGGTGGTGCAGTGAGTTAATTCGCTGCTGCTGGGCTTTTGACCGCAAGGTTGGGAGTTCGAGACTGAGTGACGGAGTGAGCTCCCGTTGCTTGTCCCAGCTCCTGCCAACCTAGCAGTTCAAAAGCACCTAAGATGCAAGTAGATAAATAGGGACCACTTCGGTGGGAAGGTAATGGCGTTCCGTGCGCTACGGCGTAGAGTCATGCTGGCCACATGATCAGACAAAAACACCGGCTCTACAGGCTTTGAAACGGAGATGAGCACCACCCTCCTACAGTCGGTCACGACTAGACCATTTGGTCGTAGGGAAACCTTTACCTTTTTAGCTTTTGAAACCCTTCCATGATGAGCTGCACAATTCCCTCTCCTATAAATGGTTAAAGGTATAGACACTCTGTCCCAGTTTGTATCTGATAACCCTACTTAAGAGAGAGATTATTCATTCCATATTACTATTTTAGTTATGTTTTCCAAGCTGCATCCCACTCTGTCCCAGTTTGTATCCGGTAACCCTACTCTTAAGCCTTAGAACACCACAGCTGTCACAGAACTTACTGGCTTTTTACAATAAAAATGTGATCTAAAGGCTTTGATGGCCTCTTCCAGTATGTTGAAACACAAATGATTTTATTATTTTATGGGATTTGAGGAGAGTAGAAGCGGAATGGGAAATGGGGGGAGTAACACAGGAAGTGAGACTAGGTAAAAACATCATTTTCTACAGGAGAGTTCTTTGAAATGTGTAGTTAGATTGGTTGAAGTTAGCAAGGAAAAATGAGGTGAGGGTGTTTCTGGTGAAGCAGAATTGGCTTACTGAAGTTCTTTGAAAAGTGCCCCACTGCTATGATCATGCAAACACTTATAAGCCATGGGCTATGAGCAGCTGAAGCCCATGGGTTGTAAGTGTTTGCAGGATCACAGCCACTGCAGCAGCAGTTCTTTTCAAAGAACTATGGTAGGGCAATTCTGCCTCACCTGCCCCCCCCCCCCCCCGCACGTCACTGCAAGGAAGGCACATTTGTGTTTCAGAACCTTAAGCCTTCCAGAGTCATCCATTTGTAAAACCATATTTCTAGGACCACAGGCTGCTATAGAACAAAAGAAATACACAGGCTTTTGTAGCTGTAGCAGTTGCTCCATTTATAATGTGAGGTTTTCATAAGCAGACTGCTTAGCAGCCAGACATCAGTATTTGTCATTAGAGGAAAACCATTTGAAAACAGTTCCTTTTTGCAATGATTCTTACTGTCCGTGACACAGATGGCCTGACACAGGTCCAGTGTGTCAAACTCTGTTTGCAATTGGCTCAATACCTCTGGTGTCAGAGAGAGGTTTGCTAGTCTAAAGTCAGACAGCTGAATGCTGGGGATCGGTCATGGGGAGAATTTATAACCTGAAATTCAAAATTGAGAACAATTAAACAGTTAGCAGTATATTCGTATAATAGCGTGTACACAGCACAGGCCTCCCAATGATGTCTTGTTGGTGTAACTGAGTTGAGCAATCTCATAGCACAATCGTATGCCTGTCTACTCAGATATAAGCCTCATTGGTTTCAAAGGGACTTACTCCCAAGTACAAGTGTACAGGATTGCAGCCTCACACTCCTTCTCCATGGATAGTTCTTGACACTTATATATTCATGTAATTTAGAAACAACAGCAACTGCAACATTGAGCATATAATGAGCAAAGCATGGACCTCAATCTTGTCTTTATATGACATCCTACATCAGGGAGCATTTCTGCACATAACAGTCTAGTTTCATTTTTATTCAGTGGCATTTCTACAGGGAGGGCAAAGCTCTAAGTCTTGCAAGAAACCTTACCTTGCAGAGGAAATCACTCCTCCCCTGCACCGTTTTAGCCAATCCTCACAGGGAACAGCAACATCTTGGTGTTGCTTACTGGCTACAGCAGCAAGGGAGAGGAGAGATTTACATGACAGGGTAAGGCTTCTTGCAACACTTTGAGCTTTGCCCTCCCTGTAGAAACGCCTCTGTTTTTATTATATTCCCCATGGTCCTTTGATGCATATTAAGGCTGCAATGCTATGCACACTTAACTGGGAGTAAGCCCCATTGTGAAGAATGTAAACTTACTTCTGAGTGGACATGCCTAGGCTTGGGCTGTAAGTTAAGAATGTCAGGATTGCCTTGTTAGATCACAACAAGGTTCACCAAATAAGTCAAGCATTCTTTGCAAAGAATCCAACATCCAACCCCAACATCCAGCCCCAACACCCAAAGAATCCAACCCCAACATCCAGCAGGCATGAAGTGGTCCCCTAGATGCCGACTAATGGTCCACTGATGGTGGACCATAGCTGTCCTTCTGCACGTTCCTGCTCTACTCCTGTGTGTCACTTGATGCTCGTGGAGTCTTACAAAGTTACCCATTTTCACAATTCCTGCAAATGGTAGCAATACAAAATATAATTTGGGAGACCGAATTAGTGTTAAGCAGTTATTTGACAGACACCCATTTCTTTCTGTCTTTACATATTAGCTCCAAATGTCAGCACTGTGTCTAGTGCCCTTCCATCACGACATTTTGCAAGTCAGTTGCTTAATTAAGCCTGGAGGGCACAACATTCAAAGCACAGCCACTATTATTTAAACCATGAAAGCACTAGAAAAAGCAGCTGAGTTTTCTCAATAACATGGTAGCCGCTGTGAGCTTGGCTCCCTCTGAATGGGTCTGTCACGATGGTGTTGCATAGAGTGTGGCCTGATGGGGGTCACACCGTCTGGGATTTGATGAAAGAACCATAATGGTTCTTGATAGCCTTGGCCTGTTAGGCATCAATCAGAATTTTGACAGAGGACAGAGAGTGACTAAACACTATTTTACAGGTTTCATGCCAAAACAAAAAGACGGTGAATTTGAGAGCTGTGATTTGACTGAGGATGAAGCATCCTGGAGTGCAGAGACTGTCTGTGGGCATCTGCTGCAGGATTAGCAGCTGCTATCTGCAAAAGGTAGGAGGTATTCATTTCTATGATGCTGTGCTTGTCTATTTGAAAACAATGCCCATAGTCCAACCAAGGCACCAGAGGCAGATCTAAGGGAGGGCAAAGCTCTAAGTTTTGCAAGAAGCCTTACCTTGCAGTGGAAATCACTCCTCTCCTGCACTGTTTTAGCCAATCCTCACAGGGAAAAGCAACATCTTGGTGTTGCTTACTGGCTATAGCAGCAAGGGAGAGGAGGAATTTACATGACAGGGTAAGGCTTCTTGCAACACTTAGAGCTTTGCCCTCCCTGTAGACCCGCCTCTGCAAGGCACCAACAGTCTCCCGAGCTCTTTCTATCATCAAATCTTATAGTGGTTCCACTGGACTCCTCACTGTTTGGGGAAGTTGAAAGTGCATAGCTGGCAAGAGAGGCACAATACTATTTCCTAGAGAGAAACTGTGAATTGGTGTATAAAGCTGCCATCATATACACGTTTACCTGGGAGTAAGCCCCATTGACTACAGTGGGAAGTACTTCTGAGTAAACATGCATGTAAAGCCAAAATGGGACATTTTTTTTTAGCATTCTTAAAAGAAATCAGAGCATCCAAACAAAGCCCAGCAGAAAATAGGGGCATCATAGGGCAGTTTGCCAAGTGTCACCTTTAACAACACTGATGTAGTGCAGAGGTACAGTAGAGGTATTGCAGCTACAATTTTATGCCAGACTGAAAGACAGAGATGAGAACCTTACTGGATCAGCGATAATAAGGTGTCAGGACTGGTGCAGAGACCCGGCTAGAGAAGGCTGGATAGGAAAGTCAATGAGGTCACTGAGCAGCTGTCCAGGTTGCATTTTGTAGCTGAATATCAATTGGCTTTGTCTCAGGGCACAATCCTAACCTGGAGTTAGGCTGGCCCAGTTAGGTCTGCAAAGCTTGGCTGGCATCAGGGCCACCGTAAAGTGAAATTGGACCACTCTTGGAGTCAGGGAGGATGGAGCATGCCTGTGTGCTGGCCTCTCTGATTCCGAGAGTGGTCCAAACATACTTTACAGTGTTCCTTGTGCTGACCAAGCTTTGCTGGCCTAACAGTGCTGGCCTAACTCCAGGTTAGGTTTGTGCCCTCAGTGGGAAAAAGTGGTGAACAGAGAATCAGACGATCTTTGGACCAGAAAGAGGTTCAGCAATCAGTTCAGTCTCCAGCCACAAATCAGGAGAGAGGAGGGGGTGGGCATTTCTTCAGTTGCCACCTATTCCTGCACAGTATCTAGATGCCTGGGGACCCCGAGGCACATGGCAGCCAGTGTCTGCTTGGCTGACTTTGAGAACTGAACAGGTGAGCTTGGAAAAACTGAAATCCAGAAAAGCCACTACCAGGAAGCATAGATAATATTGACCAAGAGGAGCATGGCGTAATTTGACATAAGGCATACCCAGCTCACAGCTATAGCAATTTTCATACACTATATACACCTCATTGCCTGCAAAAAAAAACATATTTTGGCCAAGATTCAGCAAGTTTAGGCATGCTTAATCCACTAAAATCCCAAGAGTTTAAACGTGCCTAAATGTGTTGGATTTGTGGCCTCCGTAGCTAGCTGAAGAAAATATCCTAAGACTTTGTTGAAGACAAGAAGAAGAAAAGTGTTATGTTTGGAATAGGAAAGTTCCCCAGAGATGTGCATATTTTCACTCTGTTGTGTCAGTTTATCACCTTTTCAATCATAAAATGACACTTGGTACATATTAGTTCTGTTCCCAGGAATCTTATTCATAAATCCAGAGTTGAGAAATATTTTTTTTTAAACTGATCACAGAAAAATGTTAGCAGGCACACAATCTATTTTCTTCATTTTGCAGTACTATTTTTCCTAGCTTCCGTTTTTCAGAGCAATACCAAATGCATACAATTTGTGTACTATATATAAGAAACATAACAAGCCAAAAATCTGGTGCACGTAATGGTTTAAAAAAAAATACTGAAGGAATATTTGAGTATGTTTATTTTTGGGGATGACTTCAGTACTGTCATAATCAAATGCAGAATGGAGAGAATAATATAAAGATTGGTAATTTCAAGGGTGCTTGATACATTTTAATGTATTATGGCAAATAGAGCTTGGGTGGCTACTAAAAATCTGGTGAAATATAATGGAAACCACCCAGTGCATAATTCAGGGCACAATCCTAACCCACTTTCCAGGATTGGGGTAAGAGCAATGCAGCTTTGAGGTAAGGGAACAAACAACCTTACCTTGAGATGGCCTCTGTGACTGCCCCCAACTGCAGGATGCAGCACATGCCCCATTGGCACAGCTATGTCAGTGCTGGAAAGTTGGTTAGGATTGTGCTCTAAGCATGTTTAGACTCCGTGATTGTCAGCCTAATCTGATACCCCACCATGCCACACCAATGGAGCATGCCCTGCATGCTGTGGTGGGTGGGGGTGACAGGCCAACAAGAAGGCCAACATGAAGTAAGTTTTAAAGCAACCCAAACAACATTTTTAACGTACCCCTTGGCAGGCCTTCAGCTGCCTGTCGCTCTCCTCAGTCCCATGTCAACTCTGTAGGTGGCATAAGTCCAAGGAGAGCAAGGGGGTAGCTTGGAAAAATGGGGGATAGGATCCAGTGTGTGCTTTGCCATGAAGATCTACCCTTCCAGCTTGCTTCCCCTCTCTCCACGAAACCTCCCCCTCCCTGCCCTTGTCCACCTTACCTTGGCCCATGCAATGGCTTTCACCATGCTATGGCAGTGGATTGTGAGGTTTGCTGCCATAGGCCCTTGATAGGATTGGGCTGTGTGGTGTTTCCATGCCCCAATGTAGTAGACAACTGCTTGTCTCAATAGTGCTCATGATGGATGTATCCATGGACCAGTGTAGTACAGAATCCCTGTCATCCGCATGCAGTACACGAATCTGTCAGGGAACTAGCCATTCAGCATACTATTCTGCTTTGTATGATCATTGATTTATCTAGTCCAGTATTATTTTTGCTGAATGGCAGCAGCTTCCCAAGGTCACAAACAATGGTCTTCCCCAACCCAGCTTCCTAAAAGATTCTTCTACCCGGAGATGATGAAGACGGAACCTACACCTACAAGGTCTGTACTCAAGTGACGATCCCTCCCCCAACTCATGGTTTTCATTCGCATAATATATTTGTGCATATAGGTTGCGATGGGAGCCATTCACAACGGTCATTTCATGCCTGAAAAATGCCGCTGGAGAGCAGACCTACAGATCCACTATGATGGACGGCAAACATTTTGAATGGACTAGAATCTTCTTGGTCTTCTCAAACCAACAGATGCTTAATCACAGTATATTAAGACATGATTAAATATAAACTGATCTACAGATGCTCCGATTTGCCTCAGTTCCAGTTCATTCAAATGTGGCATGACATTTCATTGCCTAAAACCTGAGGGAACATTTATTATTATCTATCCGGAGATGTCAGCAGAACCTTGTCAGCTACAAGAGCCTGGTCCAAGGGAAGTCTTAGGCATGAACAGAGGGTGTAGCTTGAGTTCTTTGGAAGAAGCTTTGTCTGTGCCAAGGAAGGGGTGTGATTTCATGGATCTCCCCTTCCCTTTGTAGCCCCCTGCATATTCATATCTGCTCCTGAGTGTGGGGGAATCTCAGGGGGAAAAGAGAAATTGACAAAAATTGTTCTACCCCTTCCCTACAAATAGAATCTCTTCCATTAATGAAAGAACCCAGAATGTACAATTCCATGATAGACAGACAGGCAGTTCAAATACTAAAAACATATAATAAATAATGATTGAGCAAATACAGGTGACCAGAAAAGCAGCTCCATCCAGGCTGACAGCGCAATCCTAAGTAAGGCCGACATAGCAGGGCTGTATCCTAAAGCCCATTAGGAGGCAGCAGCAGCAGCAACGTGCAGGACAAGGGGAGGTTTTTCCCTTGCACCCACATAAGCCCCGGTCACCCCTATGGGCCTGCTTGGATCTGCTCTGGCAAAATTGCAGACGCAGAGCAACGTGGACAGGAGCAGCCCAAATCGGGGCCACCCACGCTGGGGATGGGGTTTAGGATTTGGCACTATGGCCGTCCTGTGTCACAACCTCCGTTTCCACCCACTGTGTCGCCCCTGGAACGCTCTTGAGGAGGCCCTGCGCCGACTGAGCACCGCTGACACTTGACTGGTGCACAGCCGGCGCTGCCTATGGTCGCAGCAGCTCCTGAGCATTGGCACTGCTTCTTGCGCCAGTCCAGTGCCATAGCGCCGCCGCAGACGCGCTTTACAGCATGTTTGTGACAGCGTTCGGCCAGCGCAAGAGCACAGTGCCAGCACAAAGGGGGTATAGGATTGCGCTCCCAGTGATGCACTCATTTGGGCAGCTGACCTATGACTTTTCATGTGGCTCAACTGTTCTGTCCGTTATGTCCTATAGGAGCAGCATGGAGGTAGGCTTTGGTTGTGGTCAAGAAGAGAACCCAAGATAAAGGCACTTTTTACTCTCTGTAGTCATTTTGGTGTCACCACCAGATGGCATCACCCGGTGTGGTCCACACCTCACCGCTGGCCTGACCTGACTTCTGAACGGTGCATCACCCCAGGAGGATGGCTGTGGATCAGAGGGCAAGACAGGGCTCCCTGTTAAAGGGCAGGACAGCATCAGATTACATCAGGGATCTCCAGATTTTTCAGTATGTGGGCCACATTGCATATTTTACACATTTTCACGGGCCAGAAAAAAAAAATCGATGTTATAAATGAATGAATGGAATTTGAATGAGTGAATAAGTTTTACTTGTATTGCATCTTTTTTGTAATCAGCACAATATGATTCAGAACAAACGAGAAATGTGACAACTGCAAAGAAACAATGCTGTGCTTAAACTGAGAAATAAAATAATAATGAGTCCAAATGCTCTGACAAAATAAAACAAGTTGCTGTGGCAGGCCATATCTGGCTCCTGGGCCATAGTTTGGAGACCCATCATAAAGCTTCATTTCTCCTCTGTCTGCCTGATGTTCACATCAGAGGAGGGGAAAGATTTTGGATCTGAGGGATTGCCTTTCCTATACTAACCCATTTTATTTCTGTACCGCTTCTCAATAAACTTGTTCCTGAGATGCAAATTACGAGGCTTCCGAGTCTCTCTTTCCCCACGCCATATGATGTGCACCTCGACCTGTGGGATGAACAAGGGCAGTGGTGTAATCCAAGGCTCTAGGAACCGGAACGCTGACCGGGACTAACCTGTGATTGACAGCCCGTCTGTTCCGGTTCCACCACTGTCCCGCCAGCCATGCGGGATGACGCCCCACTGCTGCTCGCCCAGGCACCTGGCACGCCCCCACCCATCCCCCCCGGCGAGCAGGTGCCCCCTCTACGGCCACGGGCGCTTTGCAGCACCCCGTCCATCATGGAGTGGGGCAAATGGCGGCGAGTGGGCGGTGCTAGGCTGGCGAAGCGTTCCGGCTACATGACACCACTGAACAAGGGTGTGTGTGGGATGCACAGGGAGAAATGCTACTGTAAATCCACAGGAGCTCTGGAGTAGTCCCTGAAGATGAAGTACACCTGTCTGACCAGATAGTGAGCAATTCAGAAAGCAGCTTGATGGTGCCTTGGAGACTCCTCACTCCCACTGCTTAACAAGCTCCTATGTAAATCCGATGCTTTTAGGCAAGGAGATTTTCTGGGCAGGCAATTTAGCACCCAGTCTTGCTTTGGGGACCCTCCAAATGGCCACGTAGACTTCAGATCCTTGTTCTGCATCTCCATTTGAAACAAGTCATTGTGCATCTCCCCTGAATGCAGCTCTGCCAGCTGAAATCCCAGAGCATAGCTTGGCCTGTCGCTGAAGCCAGTTGGTAAAAGCAGTAGCATTTTGGGGGTTTCCAGGTTTAAATTCTGCCACGTCCTTTCCCTGACGACGCTGCCTGCTGTTTGCCCGGCTCACTTTGCATTCCTCATTTTGTGCTTGCTGAAGTCAACTGGAAAAAAACTCATTACCTCCAATGAGCTCTGGAGTAGTCCCTGAAGGTGAAATACACCTGTCTGACCAGATAGTGAGCAATTCAGAAAGCAGCTTGATGGTGCCTTGGAGACTCCTCACTCCCACTGCTTAACAAGTCATGCCATTTTCTGCATGATTTGCCTCTTGGACCCACTTTGTGCTTCTCCAGCTACATCATCTCACTATTATTTTCCCAGCATCTCAATAAACATCCATGCAAAATGACAGAACTGCAAGGCAAGAAAGAACCTGAAAGTAATCAGATCCATTGTTGTCTTTCATACCCCAACTTGTCTTCTAGGTTTAGTTCACTTTTTTAAAAAAAGGATTATATTGCGGCCTGTGAGATCATTACAAGTCTGCTTCCCCGAAGTGAAACCTCCATGTTCAAAACCCCTTTTCCCTTGATTCTCATTTGCGGGGGCTTGATACATCACTGGCTTGTAAAGTCCCCAGATGCCTCTGTCTGGCCTCCACTGGTAGACAAAATGCTAAGTGTTATAATGAGCACAGTGATGAAAACGTGTTTTCAGTGGCTGAAAACATTATTTCGGTAATAAAATGAGACCTCTTATATTTAAGCTGTGTACTAATAAACTTTTACTGCAATGCCAAAATGGTGTTTACCCTTTCTCGTTGGATTTATGATCTGCTTTGTATTTGCTCTCCAGAGAAGGTGGCAAGTCACTAAAAAGTAATTACATAATTATTTATGCGAGCATCCTCAAGCTGAGCAGGAGGCAAACACACTACGTTAGGTGACTAAGGGCCAGTGCCAATGGGGCAGGTGTTGCATCTTGCAGGTATGGAGGGGGCAGTCAAAGAGGCCATCTGTACTGGAAAAGGCAGGAGATACTCCGAGGAGATAGGGAATGGTATCAGCAATGGCCCTTTGTCCCAGAATAAGCCATGGATTACAGGGTTAATCCCCAAGGATTCTGCAAGCCTCGGGAGCACAGCTGCAGGCTGATGAGGCCCCTGGCTATGAAGGGAGGTCAGCACAGGTGCAGATGGGTGTGGCTGATGCTAGAGCCTGCCTAGCAACAGACATGGACTGGCTGGCCTCAGTATAATGTGGGAGGCAGGAGCTGGACAGAAGCACCTGGTGTAATGGATATAGCTTGTGGTGTCAGCAGTGCCCTCCCTGCTGATTCCAGAGCACACAGAGTTAACCCCAGAACTCCTGCTGTCCTCCGGAGCACAGCTGTAGCCTAGGCAGGCTAATGAGGGCTGGTTAGCGAGTCACTCAGCAGGTGCAGATGGGTGTGGCTGATTAGCTATAATCTGCCTAGCAACAGTCTCTGATAGGCCTGCAGATGTACAAATGTAGAGGACATGAGTGTGGGGTGTGGTAGGAGCAAAGTTTGGTGGAATTGGAGAGACTGGACTGACAAGCCTGTATCTGGCCCATGTGCATGGACTACTGACTACGAGCTTGGATTCTGATTTGGCTTGGCGCAACTTGGACCTGGACGTCCTGGCTTGGGACTGACGTTGAGTGGTGTGGCTGCTGTGCTTAAAGAGGTAAGGGCCGGTCGTGTTCTCTCCATTACTGCACTAGGGCTGCTTAAAGGGGAAGCCAGTCAGCCTAGTGTGGGCGTCAGGGCCCTCAGGGAGCCCCAGCAGGAGTTTCTGGCAGAACACCTGGGTAGGTGCTGGAGGGAAGCACCAGGTAGGGGCTGGATGGATTTCTGGATGGATGGATGGATGGATGGGAGGACTGTTGGACGGACTGGATGGATTGCTGGACTGGATAAAGGAAGGTAAGGTTATTGTGGGGAATAACCATTGGGAGTTGTTGTATGTCTGCCATGCCCCTGGAGCCACCAAGTGGAGGAGGCAGTTGTGGCTTGGGCAAGCTGACTGCTTATTGTTTGGTGGTGCTAGACTTGGGGTAGTTTGGAACTAAGCCAGTGATGAGGGCAGTCTGGAGGAGGCTGGCCAGCTGGTGATCCCAAGCAAAGCTGCTGGAAGAGAGGAGGCCCAGTGGGTGAATGAACCCCCTCCCTCTTGCCTATCTCTGAGGCCACTCTGGAGGGGAAACTAGTTAGCCTAGTGTGGACATTGGGGCCCTTGGGGAGGCCCAGCAGGGAATTTGGCAGGACACCTTCTCATGTTTGTTCCCTCACCTCAGAGCTGCATTGGCCTTACCCCAGTTCTAGAAAGTTGGTTAGGATTGTACCCTAAGTAAATTTGACCACATTAGTAGGGATGGGTTTTTTTTGGAGATATTTCTTTCCAAAATTTCTTGATTAAAATAGCAAATCGCAGTGTTATGTGTTTTTATCCACATTTTTATTGCAAAAATTTTATTTGCAATTTTCATTGCAAGCAGCACAGTAAACAAGGGTGAATGGCCCTACAAAGGCAAGCAATCACTGGCACATACACACCAGCCCGAAATAACCTACTCAAAAATTCCCAAGCTGTGCTCTGGTTGTTGCTTGGAGCATCAAGAAACTGCTACTTACTGCTTCCACATGTTGCAGTTTCACATCTCACAGTCCAGAACTGGCTGAAACTGGCATTCCGTCTCTCCGTCTGAGGATCAGATAGAACACCTGTGTGTCCTTCAGCAGGCAGCTTCCCAGCTTGTTAGGGATAGTAGTTGTACTCCCTTGCTGATAGTGTAAAATAAGCAGGCAGTTTCACACGGGAAGCCCTGGCTGGAAACACTGCACATTCCCATGAGCTCATAGTGTTCTAAGGGTCACCCCATTGGGTAAAATGGGGCACAAGGGGTCTTCAGGTATCCACCTACCAGATACACTCTGGCTGCATCCCTTTGTTCTGTTGTTAGAAGGAGTTTTTCACTGTGTGTGCTTAAAATGTAAAGCTACACTGAAACGCCGCCTGCGAGCGGCCCAGACTTCACCGGCTTCCTAGCCGGCAGATTGAACCTTTGTACCTTTCTTACTTTCGCTACAATAAAGAGACTTTGTTATGGAAATGTGGCGTTTGCTTCCATCCTTCGCTTCGGAGCGCTAAGGCAAGCGCTGAAATGGGTCTCCAAGCCCCCAACTCTGCTACTATTTACACAAATACACAACACCACATTCCATTAAAGTAGCCCCAGTGTGCACTATGAACATGTGTGTTCACAGTTTAAGCAAGCTTCCAACTGTTTCTTCCACGCTTCCTCCTGATCCCTTACGGAAACCTATTTTGGGTTTCTCAAAACTGTGTCATAAATAGGCAAAAGTGATGTTATTTTTGTGAAATTGGTCTAAATTTGTGTCAAACACTGTCAAAAATAATAGCAGTGTTTTTTGCATTTTGACCCAAATTTCATTTTATGTAGCATTTTCAGTAGAAATTCTCACTATTCAGTTTTCTGCATTGATTACTGAAAAAAACCACCCCTACACCAATTAGGCAAGATACTCACTGTAAACCTGTGGCTTATCATGGTCATACCTGCCTGTTGCATGTGGGCTATCTTGCCTGGCCAACTGCATAGCGCCAGGCTAATTCAAGTGCGAATTTTGAAGCAACTGATTGGTGCCTGTATATTGGGGGCAGAGCCTGCTGACCATTAGTCAGTGCTCTGAGGTTTTCTCCTCAGTTTGGTTCCAGAGTCTGATGCTCTCCTGCCCTTCCCTCTGTGCGGCCTGAGATTAGCTGGTTGCCTGATGGGGATCAGGTAGGAATTTCTTGCTGTCTGCTTGATTGACCTTAGCCACCATTTATTTATTCACCTACTTCAGAATGTCATTGGTTTGTGGTGGTTGTTTCCCCTCCTTTTGGTCATTTTAGGCAGGTTTTGTGCCAGGCGGGGTGGGTAGGTGGGCAGGAGTAGGGATATCAGTGCATCCTGAGTGAAGCAAAAGTGCCTCCTGAGAGAAGCAAAAGTGGGTAAGACAGTACCATTCCGCAGAGGCTTTCTGACTTGGGGTGGTTGGTGGGTGACTCCTCTGGTTTGCATTGCAAAGTCAACCTCAAGGGTGTTTCGGCTTGGGGAATGGGTGCTGTCTTGCTGCCTCAACCCTTCAGGGCTGGCATTGAGAAGCTAGGCCTGCAGTACTGAGTCAGGGTGGGAACGCCTGTCTGGGGAACAGATGATCATTTGCTATCTCTCCTGACTTAGTTGCCCACACTTAGGGAGTGTGGTGCTTTGAGTTTTGAGTTTTGCCTGCTGCTGTTTTCCTTTGCGATCGTCTTTCAATAAAGTGGCCCAGTTGAACCCAAGCCTCCGTTGCATGTGTTTATGGGTGTGTGTGCACTGGCCATTTCTTTTAGTGGAAAATGACCGAAAACAAAGCAATGGGCAGCTGTTACCTTCATGGCAGAACTTATTTTATAGAGAAGAACTAGAAGACATTGGACGACAGCCATTCTCTGGCTCTCTTCCCCACAGAGCAGAACGTGAGCTGGGCTGTGTCATCACCACCGTGTGCTTCATAGCCCTGCATCACCGGCTTGTGGCAGGAGTTGGAGAAGTGCAAGAGAATGATTTCACTGTCAATGTGGTATTTAGGCTAAGCATTATCAGTTTGTCAGAATGCTGCCTCCCCATCCCTCTAGAATAGTGATTTTCAACCACTGTGCCACAGCACATTACTGTGACATGAACGGTCTGCAGGTGTGCCACAGGAATTTCGGGGAGGGTCATATATTAGTATCAATGTGAGCCTCCCCGCAGCAGTGCAGTGTGTCTTGTCGATTATAAAAAAACTAGCTTTTTGGTACCCAGCGTTGCCCAGGTAACAAATGTCATTGGGACTGTAAGGAATCACCTTAGCGACCCCTAAAACTGTGGATTTGACAGTAATGTTGGTCATTTCAGACATTTTGTTTTGCCCCCCTTCTCGCCTTCCCCCACGCCGAGGATGGGAGTGTCGCCGTGTGTTCCGGCGACCCCGGAAACTATAGATTCGACGCCAATTTCGGCCATTTTCATGCAGGGCCCCTTGCGCACCCCCACCCCCAGCGGCGCTAGAGGGGCCTGACTCCCACAGTGTTTGTCGTCAGGCCACAAGGCATGTGCGTGTCGAGTTTGGTGTGCGTCGGTCCAGGAGTTCCAGCAGGGCATGGTGAATGTTTTGTCGTGCACCCCTTCTCATCCCCCATGCCAAGGGGGGCCAAACCCGGACTCCAACAGCGTCGGGAGTGTCACCGCTCATCCCGGCAACCCCAGAAACTACAGAATTGATGCCGATTTTGGCCACTTTCTACCGTTTTCATGTGGCCCCCCGTGCCCCCACCCCTGGGGGTGCTACGGGGGCCTGACCCCCTCAGTGTTTGTCGGTAGGCCGCAAGGCATGTGCGTGCCGAGTTTGGTGCACGTCGCTCCAGGCATTCCAGCAGGGCATGGCGGATGTTTTGTTTTGCACCCCTTCTTGCCCCCCACACCGAGGGGGCCCCAAACCTGGACTCCAACGGTGTCTGGAGCGTCGCCGCTCATCCCGGCGACCCCAGAAACTACAGATTCGACGCTGATTTTGGCCATTTTCAACCATTTTAATGCAGGGCCCCCTGTGTACCACCACCCCCAGGGGTGCTAGGGGGGCCTGACCCCTGCAGCGTTTGTCGCCAGGCCGCAAGGCATGCGTGTGCCGAGTTTGGTGCCAATCGCTCCAGGCGTTGCAGAGCCTATGAGAAATATACGTATACACATACATACATACATACATACATACATACATACATACATACATACA
>JAJKFI010000018.1:657106-683862 GCA_029204185.1 Lerista edwardsae | reverse complement strand
ACATACATACATACATACATACATACATACATACATACATACATACATACATACATACATACATACATATATACATACATACATACATACGTTCTTCTTTATATATATAGATGGATGATGTGCCTTGACAATTTTAGCACTTTCTGTGGGATGAAAAAGGTTGAAAACTGCTGCCCTAGAACATAAGAAAAGCCTTGCTGGATCAGGCCAAGGGCCCATCTAGTCCAGTTTCCTGTATCTCACAGTGGCCCACTGGATGTATGTTTGCCTGGGTCTTCAGCAATCCACTGCACCACCATGAATAGGGGACAACAATGCTGTGATGCTCCTGCCTAACTGTAAAGTCTGCTGTGTTTTCATCACAAAGGTCCCCTGAGCCAATCAGGGCCGGGCTCTTGGTGATGCTAGAGGTTTTTGTTTTTTTTCCAAGGAGAGTCTAAGTCTGGTCCAGAAACTGACAGAGTAGCTCTTGCTCTTTCTTGCAAGGTAGCATTATGTCTGCAATCCAGGACTGTCATTTGATTATATCACACTGACGGCACTTCCTGCTTGATGATGGCATTTCTGGCTAAGACATCACTACCAGGTTAATGACACCACTTCCAGAGAGTCCCAACATGAGTGCCACTCTAAAAAGTGGGTCCTGGTCTAAAACGTTTGAGAACCACTGCTTTAGAACCTGTGGGGGTCAAATGGACATGATTGAAATCATGCCTAGCTGATCCCTATGTTTTGCTGCAATGAATGGCACTTCCTTCCAAATCAATGTGGGAGAAAGACTGTGATGCTGAATTGTTCAGAGACTGTTCATATTTTAGTGAAGGATTTCCACCCCCAGTTTCATTAGAACTTATTGCAAACATTGACAGTCTTGGGCCTGTGCCTGATAAATCATTAAACAAATGTTATCACATATTCAAGGAAGCCACAAACAACCATATTGTGCGACACATGCTGGAAATATTTAGAGACTGTTTCTAAAATTATGCCGAGCATATTGTTAGCACAGAGGGGGGACAACAAAGCGAGCCTTCTTGTCATTCTGGAAGACAGGTTGCAAAAGATCGGGCTGCCTTTCCTTTGAAACAATTATGGAAACACAGCACATGGGAACCACCTCCTCCTCCTCACCACTGCCAGAGAATTCTCAAACAAGAGATTAATTTTGGTCACAATCTGACACAGAGTTAGGCTTGCTGAGAGAAGTTGCTTGTTTCGTGGCCGCTTACCACAGCTACTTCACTTTGCCCCCAGATCACAACCACAAGTTCCTGTCTGTCAGCATTGCTGTACCATTCTTTGGGCACTTAAGCATTTTGGGCAAAGTGTGACTGGGTCATATCATGCGCTCTGCCTGTACTGAACTAAATAGCTTCTGTGCCAACAGGTTTGTGGGTGATTGGTGCCCTTCATCACGGTGCTGAGGGTCACCCACAAATCACTCACAAGGGGTGGTGGTGGTGGACAATTCTAGTTTTGTTTATTGCCAGTCCAAATAGACATGCAAGAATGGCATTGGGGAAAGAGTTACCCTTGTGTCAAATCAGCAGCAGTAGCTCTAAGTACATGATAGCATCTTTAGTGAAATGTTTCCTATTGCTAAGGTTGCCAGCTTCTTATTTGCCCTGACTCCTCCTCCTCCTCCTCCTCCTCCTCCTACGCCTTTAGCAGCAGGTATAGGTATGTGATTAATCTAATCTCCGTGCTGTGAAATAGCTTTCCCTCTCAATGTCAGCAGATCAAGCAGATCCCTCTCTGGGCACAATCCTAACCCGGAATTAGGCTGGCACAGTTAGGCCAACAAATGTTGGCTGGCACAAGTTGCCACCATAATGTGTGTTTGGACCACTCTTGGAGTCAGGGAGGATGGCGCACGTCTGTGTGCTGGCCTCTCTGACTCCAAGAGTGGTCTAAACATACTTTAAGGTGTCCCTTGTGCCTGCCATGTGCCTGCTCATCCCAGTTTTTAGCAGGGTAATGACTATTTTTGACCCAACATGTGACAAGCACACCACACACCTTCTCTGAATGTGCTTTGCAAAGTGATTTGACATCTTAAGGCATTCTGGGAGGAACAGAACAGGCAAGGCTCAGAAGGAAATGCTGGAGTCACTCCAATTTCATTTAAGGCCGCCATCCTAACCAACTTTCCAGCACTGGAGTAAGGAAAATGCAGCACTGAGGTAAGGGACCAAACATTCCATTATCTTGAGAAGGCCTCTGTGACTATTGCTCCACTACAGGATGCAGCACATGCCCCATTGGCACGGCTATGTCAGTGCTGGCAAGTTGGTTTTTATTTATTTATTTATTATATTTTGGAGAATTTATACCCCATCTTTCCCATGCTGAAGCAAATGCCCAAGGCAGCTTACATGGGCAGGCTAGTCTAAACCACCATTTTTCAATGGGGTTTTTACACATATACAGTTTTCTGCGATTCACCAACTCCTCAGTCCCAGATGTCGCCTTCACAGCGTGGTTCTCTCCTCTGGCCATGTGACAGCAAGCTTCATCAGGTGATTGTAAGTCCAGCCTGGACAGGTCCTCAAGGTCGGACTCCGTTCTTTTGCGGGCTGGCCTTCAAACAACATTCCTGCACTGGCTAATCAGCTCCTCAGTGACCCCATTCTGCCACAACAGGTATTGCAGCTTGACACAGCCTGGCGTTCTGTCTCCCATCCAAAAATAGACCCCAGTTTCTTCTGCTTAGCTTCAGACAGTACCAGCAGCTCAACCATCCGTCCACACCTCCTGCCACATCTGGTTAGGATTGCTCCCTAATGGAAATAGGAGAATCTTGCTATGTTCTGAGATAATTTTGGAGGCATGATATATAGTCAGTGCTCACTCCCTATTGGAAGCCAAGCACAGTAGCATAGCTAGAGGGGGCCAAAATGGTAAGTAATGCTGGTGTCACGTAAGTGGTCCCTCCAACTCACTGTTGGAGCCATTCCAGGCAGTGACAGCAATATGCAGGAGATACCATTTGGTTTGGTGAATGCCTGCACATTGCAGTCACTGTCCAGAATAGCTCCAATGGTGAGTGGGGGGCGCTTTCACGGGGCATTGTGGTGCCTACAGAACATTCCCCCCTGCTGTGCTACTGGTGAAGCAGCCTTCATATTAGGCAGCTGCATACTATTATCACATTAAATGAATTTATGTCACAAAACTCTTCTCAAAAGTTTCACTGGCATAGCGGAGTTTGCAGATGTGTCCTACACAACAGAGGATGTAATCAGCCAAGATGTCTTTTCTGTTTTGTTTTGGCTCATTATTAATATTGTCATTATTTATTATGTATTTATTGAAAGCAACAGCAGCAGATGGGGGGGGGGAGAAAAGTTGGGAAAGAGAGAACTTGAATTCTATTTGTTAGTGCTGCTAAATGGTTTGCTTAATGCCATGGTAACATTCTCATCTTAGCAACAGCTTGTTGGTACCAAGCTGTCATGGAATGATGAACTGATGCCACCAAAGGCAGGGAGGAAACAACTGATTTGAGGATCTGCAATTTTATTCTTCAGAAATGTTTTGCTTCTCTCAAGATGTGCTACATGGTTCCTTAAGAGCTTTTCCCAACCAAATGGCTTATTAAATGAGAAAAACACGGGGAGGGCAGGGTGTTGTCAGATTTGCACACCTGCACTGAATCATCACTGATAATAATTTGATTCATTTGCAGAAATAGTCATGATTTATTAGCTGAGCTTTCAAAAACATATTAAAATTTAAGCCATTTAGAATTCTTAGACACGAAGGATATCATCTCTCAATGCAGAAGAAAGGCCCTTCAGGCAAACTAATTGCTCTCTGATCACCAAAATTAATCCTGTTGCTATCAAAGTCATTAGTGCATCTTTTTAAACAGCAGAAAGGCTTTAAACCTGTACATTTGAAACAGCCTCCAGTAAAAGAAGAGAGAAAAATAAAACAAGCCTGATCTGAATGTCCTGCAAGACCTGACCTCCAGATCTACGTAGTTAGCAGTTTCATATGCACAGATCAGCCTCTTGGGAAAGAAGCTCTCCATTTTCAGCAATATTGGCCCAGAAATTCACATTTGGCTCTTGTGCATAGCAAGATAACATAAGAACATAAGAAGAGCCCTGCTGGATCAGGCCAAAGGCCCATCTAATCCAGCTTCCTGTATCTCACAGTGGCCCACCAGGTGCCCCAGGGAGGCATGAGACAACAAGATGCTTGCATCCTGTTGCCACTCCCTTGCACCCGGTACTCTGAAATAGCCTACTACTAATGTAAGGAGGTTCCACAATCCATCATGGCTTATAGCCCATGATGGACTTTTTTTTTTCCAGAAATCTGTCCAATCCCCTCTTAAAGGCATCTAGGCCAGATGTCATCACCACCTCCTGTGGCAAAGAGTTCCACAGATTAACTACCCACTGGGTAAAAAAGTATTTCCTTTTATCTGTTTTAACTCTCCCAACCCTCAGTTTTAGCAGATGCCTCCTGGTTCTGGTGTTTTGTGAGAGGGAAAAGAACATCCCTCTATCAACTCTATTCCTTCCATGCATAATTTTGTATGTCTCAATCATGTCCCCCCTCAGGCGCCTTTTTTCTAGACTGAAGAGCCCCAAACACAGCAGTCTTTCTTCATAAGGGAGGTGCCCCAGCCCCGTAATCATTTTTGTCGCTCTCTTCTGCACCTTTTCCAATTCCACTATGTCCTTTTTGAGGTGCGGCGACCAGAACTGCACACAATATTCCAGGTGTGGCCTTACCATCGATGTGTACAATGGCATAATATTGGCCGTTTTATTTTCAACTCCCTTTTTAATTACCCCAAGCATGGACTTGGCCTTCTTCATTGCTGCCGCACACTGGATCGATACTTTCATTGAATTGTCCACCAGCACCCCAAGATCTTTCTCTTGAGCTGTCACAGACAGTTCAGAACCCATTAGCCTATAGGTGAAGTTTTGGTTTTTTGCCCCAACGTGCATCACTTGACACTTTTTTACGTTGAAACACGTCTGCCATTTGGCTGCCCATTCCCCCAACTTGGAGAGATCCTTCTGGAGCTCTTCACAATCCCTTCTGGTTTTCACCACCCAGAAAGGTTTTGTGTCATCTGCAAACCTGGCCACCTCGCTTCTTATCCCTGTCTCCAGGTCATTTATGAACAAGTTGAAAAGCACTCCCAAGACAGATCCCTGGGGCACTCCACTTTTCACCTCTCTCCATTGTGAAAATTGCCCATTGACCCCCACTCTCTGTTTCCTGGCCCTCAACCAATTCTGAATCCATAAGAGGATTATTCCCTTTTATTCCCTGACTGTGAAGTTTCTTCAGCAGCCTTTGGTGGGGGACTGTGTCAAACGCCTTCTGAAAATCCAGGTATATGATATCCACAGGTTCACCCACATCCACGTGCCTGTTGACCTTTTCAAAGAATTCCAAAAGGTTCGTGAGGCAAGACTTACCCTTACAGAAGCCATGCTGGCTTTCCTTCAGCAACACTTGTTCCTCTACGTGTTTTAGGATTTTATCTTTGATGAGGCTTTCCACCATCTTACCCGGAACAGACATTAGGCTGACAGGCCTGTAGTTTCCAGGGTCCCCCCTTCTCCCTTTTTTAAATATTGGCGTGACATTAGCTATCCTCCAGTTCTCTGGCACCGTGGCTGTTTGAAGGGACAAGTTGCATACTCTAGTTAAGAGGTCAGCAACTTTGTTCTTTAGTTCCTTGATAACTCTTGGGTGTATACCATCTGGGCCTGGTGACTTATTTATATGTCATTTATCAATTTGATCTAAAACATCTTTATTAACCATTATCTGATTTAATTCCTTAGTTAGAAAGGGCTGTTCGGGCTGCGGTATCTGCCCAAGTTCTTCTGCTGTGAAGACAGACGCAAAGAATTCATTTAATTTCTCTGCAATCTCCAAGTCCCCTTTTATCTCCTCTTTCCCTCCCTCACCATCCAGCGGGCCAACTGCCTCTCTGGCAGGTTTCCTGCTTCTAACATATTTGAAGAAGCTTTTATTATTCCCCTTTATGTTGCTAGCCATGTGTTCCTCACACTCTTTCTTGGCCTCCTATACCACCTTCTTACTTGTCTTTTGGCAGAGTATGTTGTTTTTTATTCTCCTCACTGGGGCAAGACTTCCATTTACGGAAAGAAGCTTCCTTGCTCTTTACAGCTTTTCTAAATTTGTCCGTCAGCCATGCAGGCACCCTCTTGGACTTTGCTGAGTCCTTCTTTCTTTGTGGTATACACTTCCGCTGGGACTCTACTACTGTTATTTTTAAACAGGCTCCACGCAGCCTGGAGAGACTGGACTCTTTTTACCTTTCCTTTCAATTTCTTTCTAACTAGCCTCCTCATCTGAGGGAAATCTGCCCTTCGAAAGTCAAGGGTTCTTGTGTCAGATTTGCTCTGCACTCTTTCCTGGACATGCATGGCAAAACCAATCGCAGCATGGTCACTGTTCCCCAATGGCTCAGTAACACTTACGTCCCTAACTAGGTTCCGAGTACCACACAATATTAAATCCAGAGTCACCTGTCCTCTGGTGGGCTCCATGACTAGCTGCTCTAAGGCACAGTCATTTAGCACATCAAGGAATCCGGTCTCTCTTTCTTGACCAGAGCACTAGTTGACCCAGTCGATATGGGGATAATTTATGTCCCCCAAGATTACAATCCTGTCTCTCTTGGTCACCACCCTGATTCATTTCCTCATTTCAAGGTCACCTTCAATTTTTTGATCCGGAGGACGATAGCACCCCCGCCCCCCCCACACAATTACATTGCTCTTACGCCCTGGTAGTTTAACCCACAGTGACTCTATGGTGGAGTCCGGCCCACCTTCAGTTTCTACTCTGCTGGATTCTATCCCTTCTTTGATATAGATGGCCACCCCACCGCCAACATGCCCTTCACTGTCCCTCCTGTAGAGTTTATAGCCTGGGACTGCAGTATCCCACTGGTTCTCTGCATTCCACCAGGTTTCCATTATGTCCACTATATCAATGTTTTCCCTAGCTACCAAACATTCCAGTTCCCCCATCTTTGTACGGAGACTTTGGGTATTTGCATAATAACACCTATATACGGGGTTCCCTAAGGAGGGACTCTTATTTGATCCCTTTTCCCCACCTCTCTTTCTATTGGACAAACTGTCACACTCAGGTTTGAAGTTCCATTTCCTACTCCTCCATTACTCTGTGGTACTCCTCCACCCTCCTCTTCCCATAGGGATGAGGAGTTCCGAACCGGACGCCACTCGGCTTCTGTCGGCTTTCCCCCAGGGATCAGTTTAAAAGCTGCTCTGCCATCTTTTTAATGTTAAGTGCCAGCAGCCTGATTCCATTCGGGTTCAAGTGAAGCCCGTCCCTCTTGTACAGGCCTAGCTTGTCCCAGAACGTCCCCTGGTGCCTAACAAATCTAAACCCCTCCTCCTGACACCACCGTCTCACCCACACATTGAGACCCCTGAGCTCTGCCTGCCTAGCTGGCCCTGAGCGTGGAACAGGTCGCACTTCTGAGAACGCTACCTTGGGGGTCCTGGCCTTCAGTGTCCTGCCTAGCAACCTAAATTTGGCTTCCAGGACCTCCTGGCTACATTTCCCCATGTCGTTGGTGCCAACATGCACCATGTCCGCTACCTCCTCCCCAGCACTCCTTACCAGCCTATCTAGACATGATGTCTGCAACCTTTGCACCAGGCAGGCAAGTCACCGTGCAGTCCTCACATCATGCAGCCCTTGCTTTTTGCCAATCATTAATGTAGACAGAAAGAATGAGCAGCCTGCGATTTGTGACCCTTCCGTTCTTGTGCCCTAAGCTGGACCTGATAGTCAATTCCAGGCACTTTAGAAGTGTGAAACAGCAAAAAGCACTATAATGATCATGACAGTGTAAAACGTAGGCTAGTCAAAAGCATAGCAATGCCTGCCTACCAGGTTAATGCTCCCTATTACCTTTTGGGGATTGGCTGTTTCTTGGTGGTAAAATCCATGCCTTGCATGCAAGAAATCCTGATTTTGGTTTTGGCAAGAAAAGGCCTCAGACTGAAATCATGGAAAGCTGCTGACCTAACAGCACCATCTTATACATATCTACTCAGACACAAGTCCCCCTGAGTTAAATGGCACTGTTAGGAATGGTGGGCCCCTTTGACCTACTGTCCAATCCATCAAATTGTTAGGAGTGTTTGATCCCCTTGACTTAACACTCCTGTACCAAATACCACAGAGACAGAGAGAGATTGCAGCTTGAATTTTTTGACTGCAGTAAAGGGAGGGGCAGGACCAGTGATGTCATTCAGGGGGAATGGACCAGAACGGGCGTTCTGGATCCTAACGGGCTCCATGGCTGGTTCCGGGTTCCTGACAAGTGCCAATCAAAAGTGAGTTCCTGTTCCTAAATCATTTGAATGACACCACTGGGCAGGACCGAAGTCCAAGACCACCTCATTGAACAATACATAACCACAAATTATATAGACCCTATTCCGTGCGCAGCCCCTCCTCGTTTTCACCATTGGCTAAGTTACTTGCGAGGTTACAGCTTTCCCATTCGCCTATTACAGGTTTTCCCTATGTTTCCCCTTGATATGTACCCCCACCCTTGCATAGGTCGCATGAACATTTAAAACAGCTTTTGAGCTCCAAGAGGCGTACAAGTTAATATTAATTAAATTCATTATGCATGCTCAATTGGTTACAACCTTCTGTAAACTTTTCACCCCTTGCTAACCTACCTTGTTAGCAAGAGACACCTGGTTATCTACTTTGTTTTCCCACTTCTCTACTTTTGCCTGTGTGTAAATGAGCTTCGGCTTCTTTCTATACTACTCCCTAAATATTTTTAGTGCCAAGCTTTTGAAGCTGCTATGCTTACCTATTAGTGAATAATTCTACTGAGTGAAGCTGTTACTTATTTGTTCCAAATTTCAGGCTTCATCTCCTGTTCTCAGTCTTCTGAGAGCCCCCAGTTCCAATTCATAAGCTCTCAGTTCCCTTTTAGTTACTAAAGTTTAGTAACTTTAGCATTTTTGCCCCAAACCACAGATGTTGTGATTTCTGCCCCAAATGTTTATTCCTTACAGCACTTCCTCCCCAGAAAGTGTGTATAGGAGTACAACTGAAATGTATTGGTGGTCTGGATAGCTTCATCATGTATACTCATATGACCCTTTCCACCACCAGCAGCATGGTATTTCATCACTTTCTCATGAACTTACATTCATATTTACTGGAATACGTTCAGATCTAAAAGTCTATGTATGGCCCTCTGTGTATATAAGCACTGCTGAAAACACATGTATGGAGGTTTGCACCTGGTGGCCATCTAGTATGCTTGCTCAAAAGGAAGGGGTCAGGGAGCCTGTGTGCATGCAAACTGTATTCCTGTAGGATTTGTCTATGCCAGTGGTTCTCAAACCTTTTAGACTGGGACCCACTTTTTAGAGTGGCATTCTTGTTGGGACCCATAGGAAGTGAGGTCATTAAACTGGAAGTTATGTCATAGCCGGAAGTGATATCATCAAGCAGGAAGTACTGTCAGTGTGACATAATCGAATGACACTCCTAGAATGTAAACTGGCATGCTTGGACTGAAGCGATTGCACAACCATGAAGCATCCCTGACAAAAAGCAAGGTTAGGAGAAAATATTATGTAAAAGCACTAAACGAAAAACATTTTTTTTTTTAAAAAAAGCTTCACTTGAAAATTCAAACTGTTAACACATACAAAAGGAATATACTATATCAAGAATAAGGTCTGCAGTTTCCAAGATGGCTCCTTGCAGTTTTCCGTGACCCACGTGACATCAGGTTGTGACCAGTGGTGGGATTCAAATAAATTAACAACCGATTCTATGATGTCATAGCCAGAGCCAAAAAACCCCACAAAAATCCACGAAGCCAGCCGAGGTAAGCGCGTGGGCGGGGCCCGGCCATTTAACAACCGGTTCTATAGAACCTGGGCGAACCCCCTGAATCCCACCACTGGTTGTGACCCACCAAGTCACACTGGTCTTGGAATCACACTGGTCTATGCAGTTGCTTATTCTAGTGTCTACAATCCCATGTCCTCTGTACAGTATACGTGTCCAGCTGAATATGTGGAAAGTGATATATTAGCATTACATTGCTTCCCCAAGCGGTAGGAAGCTCGTGACAGCAGTTCCAGAATTTGTTCCCTTGAATGCTGAGGATGTTTTGTACATACAGTAAGAACATGAGAAAAGCCTCCCTGGATCAGGGGAAGGGCCCACCCAGTCCATCTTCCTGTATCTCACAACTGCCCGCCAGATGTCTCAGGGAGCATTTGTAGCTTTGGTAATCTGTGTCTATTTACGAATCCTGTATGCACTTTCAACATTTGGGAGCAGGCACGCTTTAAAGCAGAATCATTTCCTCAGAAAGCAATCAGCAGTCCCTTGCAGCCTCTCCCAGTCAGCTGCAGAAACCAGACTTCTGCCTCTGTTGCTAGCTGTGCTCCTATTCTGCCAAACCCTTTGGCAAACTTGCTTTTGAAAACTGGAGGTGCCTTCTGGAAGCTTCGGTGGGCCATTCAGAGGCTCCTCTGTGTGACACAGAGGAGGCTTCCAGGGCCTTCCAAAGAAGATCCTGGCACCTGGTAAGTAATTTTTGCTTAACAATCAAGTCACTTAACAACAAAGTTCATGAAACCCAACCCCATGCTTAAGCAATGTATACCTGTATATTGTTGCAGTTAAATAGATCTTAAAAAGGTAAAGGTTTCCCCACGACCGAATGGTCTAGTCGTGACCGACTGTAGGGGGCGGTGCTCATCTCTGTTTCTAAGCCTGTAGAGCCGGCATTTTGTCAGAGGACAAGCTTCTGTGGTCATGTGGCCAGCATGACTCTACGCCGTAGCTCTCGGAATGCTGTCATCTTCCCACTGAATTGGTACCTATTTATCTACTTTGGAACTGCTGGGTTGGCAGGAGATCTTACAAAAGCATTAAAACTCAACAGAACCCAACGAAACTGCCTCTCTAAAACGGCTCTGAAACTGCGAACTGCTCGGGAATATGAGGAGTAGGCAACAACATATGCCACTTTTGCTGATGCCAGCTGCAGTTCCAGCATGCTGGGCGTGCCACCACAAAGCCTACATGCCACTCCCCACCTGACGCCACACTGGGTGCTACCATCGCCATCAGCATTGATGGTTCAGTGGTTAGTCCAGCTGGTTGGCTCCGTGAAGGACCTGTCAGAACAGTTTTTACTCCCCACTTTTTCTACTGCTCCTTTCTTCAGTTATTTTGGTCCCACTATACCTTTTTTGAGGTCTATTTTGAGCTACAGTACAGGCTGTGCCACGCTGCTTTCAGCTGCAGGGCCACCTACACCAGTGCCAGACACTGTGCTAATAAGCACAGTCCTGCTCCCTTTTGTTAGGAGGCCCCATTTGTGCCGGGTGTTGCTGAAACATGCCATCAGGGCAGTACTTGATGACAAAGATGGGGGGAGATACAGCAAACCATTGTGGAAAAGGAAGGCAAACACAATGTTCCACATGATGAGCAGCCACGCAAAACACCTGCGCCTCAGCACCTGCTGTGGCATCCCACCACTCTCTGGATTGGCCAGCTCTAGGGTGGGAGGTATTTCCCACAATTGCGCCTGTGGAGTGGGTCGCTTCTGAAGTGGGTGACACCAAAGGGGACTTCCCTTTGGTTTGTGCCTTTGGTGAGCAGCGAGGGTGAGGCCCTCCCCTTTCTTCATGAACTTTCTTCCCTGTGGTGAGAGCAGCAGTTGGTAATTTATTGGTAATTCAGGCCACAATCATAACCTGGAATTAACGTGTTTCACTGAACTGGGCAGGCCACAGAGCAAGACATAGAACCTTCTTTGAATATTGGCACTGGCTGTATGCAGTTGAAATGCAAAAGGATGGTTCGATGTAATCAAAGCCTACTCAGCAAACCAGGATGCAACAGCACGATGTCTACAGACAAAGGAGCCCCGTGGAGTTCAGTGGGGACTCGCTCCCAAGTGTGTCTAGGGTTGCAGCCTAACAATGGTCTGGATGACCTCCCTCCCTGCATCTCCCCTGAAAATCTCTAGCAGCTATTTCAAAACACTAAACCATGTTTCCTGATGTAGTTGCGCAAGTGTGGCTTGCATTCCATCCTCTGGGGGAATTTTGCATGCTGGCGATCTCCCCGAAGTAAGGGGACATTTGTCCCCTTGCCCTGGGGTAAAGCCCAGCAGCCACAATGGGTCTAGTAAAACCTAAGTGAGCGAAATAGCTGGTACAAGTCCATGTGCACCTGTTTGGACAAACTGGGCCTGGGAAGGGGGATAGGATAGAGTTTGCAGCAGAGTGTTGATCGCAGCCTCTTCCCAGGGCCCCCCACTCCCTCTTCCTTTGAAAAACACCCTCTGCCAGTAGGTGTGTATATACACCAGCCCTAACTTTTCAATCATAAGAAGAGCCCTGCTGGGTCAGGCCAAGGACCCATCTAGTTCAACTTCCTGTGTTTCACAGTGGCCCACCAGATGCCTCAGGGAGCACTGAGGCATCCTGTTGCCACTCGCTTAGGTCTGGCATTCTGTGGTAGCCTACTTATAAAGTAAGGAGGTTGCACCACCCATCATGGCCTGTAGCCTGCAATGGACTTTTCCTCCAGAAAGCTGTCCCAAAAACCTAATTATCATCATCATCATCATCATCAACAATAATATTAATAACTTGTAAACTTTTTTTATTTGTGAACTTTTTGTTGAAAAAGCAGTATATTTAATACGGATGGATGGATGGATGGATGGATGGATGGATGGATGGATGGATGGATGGAAATATGGTGACCTGTCCTTCTCACATTTATGGTTCATCTTAAAGAACAGGTGAAGAAAATAGTTACAAGATTCAGGGCACAATTCTAACCTGGAGTTAGGCCAGCACATTTAGGCCAGCAAAGTTTGGCCTGCACAAGGGCCATTGTAAAGCACATTTGGACCACTCTTAGAGTCAGGGAGGATGGCGCACGCCTGTGTGCTGGCCTCTCTGACTCTGAGAGTGGTCCGAACACACTTTACAGTGTTTGTTGTGCCAGCCTAACTCCAGGTTAGGATTGTGCCCTCATTTTCTTACACATATTACTTTTCCTGGCTCCAGTGGTGTCTGACATTTCTATACAGGAACTCACAAGAACAGAATCAGATTTACAGCTTTGTCTATTACTTTTCTCCTTAACAGTTCCCACATTTAGCAATGCGGTGTCCTTGCATGAGCCAATTCGAAGTGACAGAAAATGATACCATTTATAATTGGTGTTAAAGGGCACAATCCACCAGAGGAAAAAGAATCGATATTCTCATTGACTCTAATGGGGTTTGTGCAGGAGCCCTTCACAGCAGATTGAGCCTCAAATTGTTTTCTCCTTTTGAACACATTATTCTGCCTGATGGCTACTGAATAGTCCAGCGTGATTGGCTGATACTGGGAGCTCACAATCAAACCGTTCATTTAGTCATTAAAATATTTAGATCCTGCACCTCAGCAGAACTATTCCTGCTCCCAGGCCTCACAAATAATATAAAGAGTTAAAACCATAAAAGCAACCATTAAACTGTGAAATGAACATATAAAAAAGCAGAAACAAGAACACAGCACAAGAGCAGCATTCGAAAGCAAGTTAAATGGTACTGTAAGTGTGTGTTTCAAGATTAGACAATCCGAAGGCCTTCATCTGATGCCAAAAGAACATGACAGGAGGTGAGCTTTTCTGGAAGGCTAATTGCAAAGCTGGGAGCCACATCTCAAAGATTATGCAGAAGATACTTTTGTGATCTTTTTGTGAACGAGCAAAATTAGCTGCCCCAAAGAGGACTCAATAGGCTCTAGACATGTTGGGTCAATAAGCCGCCGGCTGCACAATTTTGAGATATCCTCTCTTTATTTACCCTGCTAACTGGGCAAGAGGCACTTTTCCAAGTGGTGTTCCTCTTATATTTAGCAGGGGGAGAATAATTGCCCCTATTCCCCCCTGCGCAGTGTCTTTCCTAGTGGCTGTTGCTGGTGGTGGTCTGCATTTTTTTAGATTGTGAGCCCTTTGGGACAAGGAACCATTTAACTTTATTATTACTATTATTTGCCTGTAAACCGCTTTGTGAACCTTGTGTTGAAAAGTGGTATATAAGGATTGATTGATTGATGGATGGATGGATTGATTGACTGATTTACAGTCTTTTTATGGCCACCCATGGTTTTTGTTATGGAGGCGTGTCTGCTTGTAAAGCCATGCACAGATGTTCCTCTCTCACAATACCAGAACCAGGGGACATCCCCTCAAATTGAGTGTTGGGAGAGTGAGAAGAGATAAAAGGAAAGACTTTTTTAACCCAGTGGGTAGTTAATCTGTGGAATTCTTCGCCACATGAGGTGGTGATGGCATCTGGTCTAAGTGCCTTTAAAAGGGTACTGGACAGATTTCCGAAGGAAAAGTCCATCGCAGGCTATAGGCCATGATGGGTAGTACAACTTCCACTTGAATTGCCGTGTTGTAATGTTCAGCTGAGTCGCTTTTACACCTGCTGAAATGAACAAGCATGTTTATCTTGTGAGCTGTGTCTATAAAACTATGTTCCGTTTCTGTCATATGAGAAAATACCCTACCACAAATTCTGTGCTAATACATTACAGTGACAAGAGCAACACCGTAACATATGCCATCTCCTGAATGCTGCCAAATGTAGTCCAAACAGCATGAACTGGAGGCTGTTAAATAATTCTGTTTGCCATAGACACGTCTCTTCTTGAGTACCTTGACTTTCCTTGGCTCAGATTATTGCTTTGCTCAGTGGATGAGACTTGCCTTAGATTGGCTTTGCTGAAATGACATGGTTTGACAGAGTGCTGATTGACAGTCCCATTTCGAAAACACGTGCCATGCTTCTCCCAGTATTCTAGATAGTGAAGTGCAGGATTGCAGCAGCCATTGAAGGGACATTATTCAGCATGGAATGGGAGCATTTCTTTCCCCTCTGCTCAATATATGAGAAAGCATTTCACAAAGCACGTCTTTATCCCGTTAGCAGGAGTCGTCATGATCTTCTGTGGAAGATCTTGAATAGCTGCAGAGCGATAATGCTTGGGAAAGCTGTTTCATGGAATGGTCATTTTTACAACCCGAGCAGAGCTCAATAAGAGGTAACAAGAACTTTGTGGAGCTCGTGGTGACAGCGGCAAAAAAATGGGGGTGAAAAAGAATAACATCAAATGGGGAATGGGGTGACTTGAATCTTCCTTAGAGCACAGTCCTAACCAACTTTTCAGCACAGCCAAAGCTGTGCCAATGGGGCATGTGCTGCATCCTACGGTGGAAGAGTAGTCATGGAGGCCTCCTCAAGGTAAGGGTATGTTCGTTCCCTTACCTCAGAGCTGCATTGCCCTTACCCCAGTGCTGGAAAGTTGTTTAGGACTGCGCCCTGAATTTTGCTTTCCAAAAAAAGGAAACAGTCTTCTAGAACTTTCTGTTCAAGGCGCAATCCTAACCTGTTTTCAAGCACTGGGGTAAGGACAATGCAGCTCTGAGGTAAGGGAAGAAACATTCCCCTATCTTGAGGATGCCCCTGTGACTTCTACTCCACTGCAGGATGCAGCACATGCTCCAGTGGCACCGCTGTGTCAGTGCTGGAAATCTGGTTAGGATTGCGCCCTCAGTGTTTGTCTCCTCCAAAGGGGATCTCCACCACTACATGGTCTCCAAAGCTTGTTAAAAGACACTTTGCACAATCATTTTTAGGTTGTGGATGACATGTGACAAATGAATATCGGCTGGATTTCTACAAAGTTTTTTCCTCATCTGAACAGAGCATGATGCATGCTTTTCTTCTCTGTTTAGAGATTGCTGCTTCGTTGTTTCAAACAGGTCATGGTAATATTTCCCCAGATCTTCCACATTCTACCTGAAAACCTTACCATCCAGATCATTTATTAAACACCTTCAGAAGTGGAGGATAAAGTCATTTTTGGAGATTATGTTTTCCTGTTCTATTTTAGCAGCATGGAATGGCTTTTCATTGGTTTAATTGCTGAAGACTTGAAGTTTACTCTGGTTAAACAGGGTGAAATTGCAACCGAATACATGGGCTCATTGTAAGGAACATTTCCATCACATTCTCAGGCCCAACAATGGTCTGATCATCTGATCTTTCTGCTGGGTCCCAAGGCTGGCAGTGGGAAGAGGTGGCATATTTTCTCAGTGGGGGAGTTGAAGCATGAACACACCCCTGGTGGCAAGGAGACACACCACTTCATGCATGCTGGGGCTTGGACACCGGAACTCTCCATTGCTTAGTTTGTTGGGCCCCCTGCACATGATGCTGTGGCAGCCTGACAGCCACTTCCCCAAGGCCAAATCCCGTCAGGTAGCATGGAGACCATGCAACCCTGTGGGTATGTCTTAAAAAGGCACAGGTGGTTTTTACCCAGCTTGTGTCTTTCCTTCTTGGCTCCATTATTTCAGAGATCTGGACTGCGCATATGGTTCCATCATTTACATGCCGTGACGTGGGACAACTCCACGGGGACCTGCGTCCTGTGCTACAGCAGCTCTGTGTCAAAGGAGCCTCAGTCCGTTCAGCTCCCTATCTGGACTATTTGCTCAGAGAATATGCTACTGACTGGAGCTCTGAGTTTTAGTAGCCTCCTAATTGATATTAGCTGTCTATTAAATTGATATCGGCTGTCTATTAAGATATAGTCAAAATACAATGCATCAAGAAACTAGGCACATCACTTTTTCATGCTAGCAGAACAGCATCAATGCACTGGCTGGCTGTTCCAGCTAATAGTATCTAAAGATGACAGATCAATTAATTACTTATGGTAAATTCCAACATTGTCAATAGAACCGTGTCAGATTATGCCAGTTGATTATGCCAGATTATGCCAATCCTATTATTTCCTCTGCCATAGCATGTAGCCACATCAAAACAGGCGGTGCTGCATGCTGTGGTGGTGGTGTGTGTGTGTGCACGGGGTGGGGAGCAATCAGAAGGCTTGGGAGAGAAAAGGGGAAATTATTTTCCCTTGCTCCTCGGTAAGCCCTTCTTACCAAGGTCACCAAAATCAGAGGTCTGTAAGGTAGACCCATTGGGTTTGCTCTGACTTGTGCCAGCTCTTTAGCTTCTGGGCATTACATATGTGACTGCTGAATGGTGTGTGTGCATGTGTGTGTTTTGCATACACATTAATACACCATATTCTACAAATGATGCATTCGAGTAACACTGGTAGAAATGCAATCTCCAGCGCATCATTGGTAGAAAATGTTTTCAATTAATCAAGCAAAGGACACTCAAGTATCTTATCTTATATGTAGTTTATCTGTGGAACTCCTTGCCACAGGAGGTGGTGATGGCATCTGGTCTTGATGCCTTTAAGAGGGGATTGGACAGATTTCTGGAGGAAAGGTCCATCGTGGGCTATAGGCAATGATGGATTGTGCAACCTCCTTACAAAGGTGGTGGGCTACTGGTACCGGGTGCAAGGGAGTGGCAACAGGATGCAAGCATCTTGTTGTTTCATGCCTCCCTGGGGCACCTGGTGGGCCGCTGTGAGATACAGGAAGCTGGACTAGATGGGCCTTGGCCTGATCCAGCAGGGCTCTTCTTATGTTCTTATGTTCTTATCTGGGCATAATAATCTCTGTTTCCCCTCTAGAACACCTGTTTTCTTGGCATTTGGAATTTGGCAACCCTAGTAAGAACTGCATAACTGACTTACAGAAGCTGTATCCATTTCACCCTAGATAACAAATTTGGCTGAGACTTCAACTCTGTTCCTATGAACTCAGTCAGCTTAACCACACATAGCTGGATGCAGGATTATATCCTCTGACACTTACCTGGATGTTTAGAATCATTAAAAGCTTCTAATTCAAGTTTATCTTTGCTTTGAAGCTTTGTGGGATTTGCTGCATGAGATACCAATGGTATGCTTAGGGAAGGTATTATGTTTTTTATAGTGCATGTTTGCAGGTCTCCCAGAGGGAGGGACTTAACCAGATTCAAATACTGTCCAGCATGCAGCATTTCAATGTTTGTTGATTTATAACTCAATTAATGATTCACTGTTTTGTTGGAACTCTACACGCCTTGCACAGAAGGCACAAAGGAGGCATTAGCTCTGGTATCATTAAAGTCAACATCAAGCTGTTCTGTGACTTCTCTCATCTGTTCATGTGTATATATTTCCTTAGCGGAAGTCTAATGCGTAGTATCACCCATATTGTCGCAGTATGCTCTGTAGACCCTTTTAGACAGGCCTGTGATGAGTGGGTTCCTGCAAATCAAAGTCGGGATTATTTTCATACAACGTTTGTAAACTTTGCAGCCACAAAAACTGCTGCTCCTGACCAATCCAGCAGGACTGTGAAGCCCATTTGATGATCTTGCAATAACAAACGCTCAACTCTGTTCAGCCCCAGATTCATTTAGGATTCCATCATATCCCTAGCCATGTTAGCATGCAGCCCCACCGACAGAGGATATGCTGCATGCTGTGGTAATGGTGGGAGTGGTGATGAGGATCAGACAGCCTGCAGGGGGTAAGGAAAAAATCTCCTGCAAGGCTGCCTGTTGCAGTGGTGTTCGTGCAAGGGGGAGGGGTTAAACGCTAACTTTTACAGGAGCCTGAGCGCCTAACGTGGCCTTTCCCCCTTCCCTCCAGAGCCATTCATGGTGCAGAGAGCTGGCTCGGAAGCTTTCCTCTCTGAGCTGCAAATGGCTCTGGAGATGAGGAGGAGGGACCACATTACACAGGAGGTCAGGAGGTCAGCACAAGGGACACCGTAAAGTATGTTTGGACAACTCTCGGAGTGAGGGAGTCCAGCACACAGACATGAGCCATCCTCCTTGACTCCAAGAGTCGTCCAAAGGCTTTTTACGGTAGCCCCTGTGCCGGCCAAACTTTGCTGGCCGAACTATGCTGGCCTAACTCCAGGTTAGGATTGCATCCTGAGTCAGTGTCCTGCTGCCGTAAGTCCTAGGGTAGGGTTCAGCAGTTATTCATTCAAGGGGCAATGAAAGAAAGTCAACACACTTCATTAAAGGGCTTCTAAAATCAACTAAAATCAATATGGGTCACCCCTAGCCATATAATCGCTAGCAGGAACATTTTTGGCAGAGCGTTGTAAGAGCTTACACTTCTGTTGAAAATTAGTGACTTGCAAATGATAATTAATTAGTAAGCCCTTTATAATTTGGGTCCAGGGTTATTTGAGGGACTGCCTGCTTCCATTTAATCCTACCAATCATCTTAGATCATTGAGGGGGGGAGCCCTTCTGACCACGCCACTACCAGGTGAGGTGAGGGGGTGGTGGCTAGGAATAGGGCCTTCTTGGTGGTGGCCCTTAATTAATGGAATTCTCTTCCCCTTGAACTAAGAATGGCTTCCTCTCTGGAGATCTTTCGGCGGAACCTCAAGACCTTTCTTTTTTGCAAGGCATTTGAATAAATGTTTGGCTGGCTTCTTTTAGGGTATTGGTCTTTGAATGTTGGTGATCCTGGTTTCTGTGTTATTTTAATGATGTTGTTTTATTGTTTTTAAGGTATTGTTTTAATATTATTTCATTTCATTTTGTAAGCTGCTTTGAGTCCCCTCTGGAGAAAAAGGCAGGGTAAACATCTTTTAAATCAATCAATAAGCACATGCATGCACATCTGAGGCATTCCTTGTAAGTGTAGGCATGACTGACCAATCAGATTATTGCCTGTCAGTGGCATAGCTTCCTATGAGGTGGGGGCGCAGTGCCCCAGGTGCCATCTTCGGGGGAGGGTGTCACAACTGAACCCCAAATTCCAAAAATCGCGAGTTTGTGGAATAATATGGTCATGCTATATACCGTTTAGTTGTGGAATTCCACCTGGAATTCAATAAAAAAACCAGAGTGTAATATCTCTATTCTATAAGAAGATATGGCCAAAAACATAAAAACCAAATGTAAAACTTTTTGAACAAATCGCAATTTTTAACATTGCAGTTTTAAGGAATAATACCATCATGCTGTATACCATTGGATGTGGAATTTAAACAGGAACTCAATGGAAGAAACCAGCATGTAATATCTCTATTCTAGCAAATGTTATGGCCAAAGAAGTAAAAACCTAAAATAAAACTTCTTTTGCAAAAATTGCTGTTTTTTTTAAAATCATGGATTTAAGAAATAAAACCATCATGCTATATACTATTGGATGTGGAATTTCACCAGGAATTCAATGACCCCCCCCCCAGATTGTAATACCTTAATGCTAGCAAAAGTTATTGCCCAAAAAAAAACAAAACCCCAAAAATTTGCCATGAGGTGTGTGTGTAAAAAAATTAAATAGCCCCGGGTGCAAAATGTCCTAGCTATGCCACTGTTGCCTGTGACTGCATGGAAAATATCCAGAAGAAAATGATGAACCTGCCTTGTAAAAGGAAGCAAATGTGGAACCGATTCTGAATATTAGTTTGATCTGAGAGAAAAGGAATTGGCCACTTTGGAATGCATAAGGCACGGTTCCACCATGTGAGAAAAAGAGAAGCATTTTGGCTGCTTGATGAGATTTTGCCATTAGAAGGAAGCCAGCTTTTCCCCTTGTCACCTGTGAGCTCTGACACATTCTGAAAGGATAGGGAGCTTTTGTTCCCTGTTGTTTATGAATTGGCTCGGTAGATTAATCTTTCTTATGTGCTACGCATTGAAAACGCATGTTTTTCTTTTCGTAGGTTTTAGGCTTGCATTTTCTTCTACTGTCCAGAGGTGGCGCTGAGTGCTCAGGTACCACATCACTGAGCTCCAGATGAACAAGACCTGGAGCAAAATCTTGACGTCTCTCTTGAATCCTCATCACACACTATATGTTGTAAGGAAAGAAGGGGGAAGTTGATTTTTTTTTTTAAAGTAAATGTCCCACCGAGGACTGGATATATGGGAAATGTGTAGAGTGTAACCCTGATGCAAAATATAAACCAGTCTAACATGATGTTGGAGGAAAACTGAACTTGCGTTGGCTTCAGTTCTATGCACACCTACTTGGGAGTAGGCCCCACTGAACCAAGAAGAGACTTATGGCTAAACCTCCTTGGATGAGGCTCTGAAGCTATGGAAAACTTCCCACAAGATATTATGAGAAGCAAGCAATTAGCAGGCTTGCTTTTCTTTCTCATAAACTGCAGACAGATCAACTTGGAACCAAGGCACAGAGGGCAGATTTCTTAAAACTACAGTATGCTCATTATGGTCCTAATCTGAATTGCAAACTGGATTGGCACCGATAAGAGAATTTTTTTTTTCTTTCCAGTGTAAATAAGAACTCTGGGAGGGATCCATAGCGGAACTGCAGTAGGGGAAAGGCGTCAATCCCCTCCTATGCTGGGTTCTTGATCCATGCCAAGATCAGGGACTGATCCAGCTGCAGTGTACAAGGGACACACAGACCCTCAGGACCCACTTTGTGAGTGTGTTTTGCCACAGCCTTGTAGGCAGTGCTAAATTGCCTGGTCTTGAGGCTCAAGTTCATCTGAATGTCAGAGGTTTTGAGTCGAGAGTCTTCCCTACATTGAATTGTGTGATTGTGATCATTCTCATTAGGGAAGGGAAGTCGTTTCCAGAGGTGTACCTAGAGGGGGATCCCAGCACTAAGTTTTGCAAGCAGCCACTCCCTCTCCCCTTTGGAGCCATTCCCAGTGGCCCAAGCAAAACAGAGGCAACCTTGGCTCCAAATCGCTCCAAAGAAGAGGGGAAGCGGCTGCTTGCAAAACTTAGCGCTGTGATCGCCCTCTAGGCACGCCTCTGGTCGGTTCACATAATCCACTCAAGCTACTCCTTTTATAAGCAATAATTCAACGCATCTTCCAAAATCGAGCTCTTGCATCGGAAGAGATGTTGGAGCTGTGCCTGAGTTCATATTAAGTCCTGGTTTAAAGCAGAAAAGGGTGTATAAAAATAAGACCAGGTAGATAGGAGGGAAAAGGAAAGTGGATCTTTTAAAATGAAGGGAAAGGAATGGGGAAGAAAAGAGATAGTATTTATGTATGAATTAAGAATGGGGAGAAAAGAAGAGCAGAGCAGGAATTATGGGGCTGGCCCAAGACCTTGTGGCTCCTGAGGTGGGGTGCCAAATGCGACCCCCCCTTCCCTGCCAGCCTCTGCGGCAACCAAGAGGGAAAGAAAGTATAGAGGTGGGGAGAATGGGGAGCCAGAGCCCCTCATTCGCCTTTCCTTCCCATATCCTCTTCTGATCTGGCCCCTCTAGGGAAAGCAAGGAAAAGGAGCAGGCGTGAACGCCGATGAAAGAATGGCAGTGGGTGCCCCCTGCTACTCTGCTGCCTGAGGCCAATGTCTCACTTGGCCTCATGGATGGGTCTGCCCTGGTTGGAAAGAAGGATTGGGATGTAAGAAGGTCATGTAAATGGCCAGGCTGTGGCATGGAGTAGGAACATTGGACCTCGGATGAGATAAGGCAAATACTCCTGGCCCAAGTCCTGGTTCTTGAGAAGCACACTGGAGGTGCTACTAGGAATGCCTTTTGCTTTCTGCACATAGTGTGGACACTCTGCCCCCCCCCCAATCTGGATAGGCCAGGCAGTTATATTTCGATCTGCGCTTCTGTAGCTTCCAGGCCTGTTGATTGCAATGCAGTCTATGCAGAGCTTCTCTTGATGGCAGTCGCAACGTAAGAACATAAGAAAAGCCTTGCTGGATCAGGCCAAGGGCCTATCAAGTCCAGCTCCCTGAATCTCACAGTGGCCCACCAGATGCCTCAAGGAGCATGCAAGACACACAGATACTTGTATCTTGCTGCCACTCCCCTGCATCCGGCACTCTAAAGTAGCCTATCACCCTTGCACCACCCCCAAGGAAGACACCAGAATGAGGTTGGGGTTTAACTTTAATTAAACATAACTGTATATCATGAAACTTACTAAACATCCGTCCCTCCCTCCCCAGTCTGGGGTAGGCAAAAAAACTGCCATCCATGCCCAATGTGGATGTCAGAAAAAGATTCTTATCCAGCCCTCATGATGAGCGACCAGCTAATCTCAGACTGGATATACCTGTCATAGCTTATAACCAGTGATGGAGTTTTCCTCCATAAATCTGTCCAATCCCCTTTTAAAGGCATCCAGGCCAGATGCCATCACCACATCTTGTGGCAAAGAGTTCCACATACTAATTGCATGCTGGGTAAAGAAATATTTTTGTTTGTTCTAACTCTCCTAACACTCAGCTTTAGAGGAGGTCCCCTGGGTCTGGTATTATGTGGGAGGGAAAAGAGATTCCCTCTATCTACTCTATTCAACCCCCTGCATAATTTTGTATGTCTCAGTCATGTCCCTGCTCAGGCGCCTGCTTTCTAGACTGAAGAGCCCCAAATGCTGCAGCCTTTCTTTATAAGGGAGGTGCCCCCGCCCAGTAATCCTTTTGGTTGCTCTCTTCTGTACTTTTTCTAATTCCACTATGTCCTTATTGAGATGCCACCCCATCTGCTCAGGTGCTACTCCAGGGCCAGGGCGCAGACTGCTGCCCCCCACTCACCTCACACGTTCTGGAGCCTTGCATTCTAACGCTTTCAGATGGCCTTTGAACAATCCTTCTGGTTTCTGATGAAAGCTGGAACTATTGTTAAATGGCCTAGTGAGGAAGCCATGGCGTCAGCTCAGTGGCGTTTCTACAGGGATGGCAAAGCTCTAAGTTTTGCAAGAAGCCTTACCTTGCAGTGGAAATCACTCCTCTCCTGCACCGTTTTAGCCAATCTTGGCGTTGCTTACTGGCTACAGCAGCAAGGGAGAGGAGGGATTTACATGACAGGGTAAGGCTTCTTGCAACACTTAAAGCTTTGCCATCCCTGTAGAAACGCCTCTGCGTCAGCTTCCTCACGTGAAAACGGCTTGAGTCAAGGTGGCTATGCCGTCCTGCCAAAACTAGAGCCAAGCAGGCAAAACCGATGCCATTTTTGATCCAGCACCCCCAAAATACCCCAAATTCATTCAAACACCCTTGGCAACTACAAAAAAAGGTGGTGGTGTTTTTGCTTTTGTAGGCCTATGTTATCCCTTATCCAATGTCCAGACCTCTTGTCCAAGACTGTTTTTCTAAATAGTACAACCAATGTGCTGATAGCGGCAAAGTGCAGAGCCAAGCAAGCAGCACATTACCGGCGCAGAAGGAGCACTTGTGAAGTGTGAACCGAGGAAGTGTGAATACCGCGTGAATACAAGAAGCACTTGCATGGTGTTTTCTGTAGTGTGAACGCCAGAAGGTCTTGTGCTGGTTCCCACGTGCAGTGCTGGTACAGTAAGTTCTATTCTCTGCTCTGTGGTGTGTACAAACATTGTTGGAAAATGTCACAAGCCAGCAGACACACTCTTATGGGCCACTGGGAAAAGAGCAAGGGGAAGCTTTTCTCATTATATTTTTGCAATTATTCCAAAATCTAGGCAAATCCAAAATCCAGACACCTTCTTGTCCCAAACTGCCCAGATCAGGGCTACTCAATCTGTATTAATGACTGCCAATCAATTTACTAGGTCTCTGCAGGAGATCAAGATGATAATATCCAGTCATGGGCCCCAACTATGAAACAGACTGTCTGCGGAAGTTAGAAACCCTGCCTCTTAACTAGATTTCTGGAAGGATTGATTTCCTTTTTTAGCCAGCATTCGACGGTTTTGGATTTTGTCAGTGGCTAGCTCTGAATTTTGATTATCTTTGAGCTCAATTCTGTCTTCCACCCCACTTTTGCAGCTGCACAGAAAAAGGAGGGCTCTGTATCCAAACGGAGGGTGTTTTTTTTTTTTTTTAAACCAGGGCCGGCTGTAAGTCAATGTGACCAATGTCGTCACATCGGGCCCCGTGCCTTGGGGGCCCCGCACCAGCACAGTGAGCATATTGCTTGCTGCAGCAGCCAGGATCAGTGTAGGTCAGTGGAGATAGCAGAGCAGCTTTACCTTGGGCCCTCCCACCTGCTCTGCCTTTGAACTGTCCAAAATGGGCCTCTGGGAAGCAGTTGGCAGTGACGCCATCATGTCACCACCAACTATTTCCAGGTGCTGCATGTGGCACCACAAGCACTTTCTTCGTAACTGGGGGTTCCCCAGGGGAGGGAGGGCCCCCTGCAGGAATGCCCCGCATTGGGCCCCACTGCTCCTAGGGCTGACCCTGGTTGAAACAGGAGGTTTTAGAGGGGAAAGGAAATTTAAATCCCCTTATTTCTTCATAAGCCTCCCGCTCCTCAATGGGTCTCCTCAATTGGGCCTGTGCCAGCTCTTTAACTGGTGCAAATCTGAGGAGAGAAAGGGTGCTGGGAGGCTATGAGGGAACATAAGAACATACAAAGAGCCCTGCTGGATCAGGCCAAAGGCCCATCCAGTCCAGCTTCCTGTATCTCACAGCGGCCCACCAGGTGCCCCAGGGAGGCACGAGACACAAGACACTTGCATCCTGTTGCCACTCCCTTGCACCCGGTACTCTGAAGTAGCCTACTACTAATGTAAGGAGGTTCCACAATCCATCATGGCTTATAGCCCACGATGGACTTTTTTTTCCAGAAATCCATCCAATCCCCTCGTAAAGGCATCTAGACCAGATGCCATCACCACCTCCTGTGGCAAAGAGTTCCACAGATTAACTACCCGCTGGGTAAAAAAGTACTTCCTTTTATCTGTTTTAACTCTCCCAACCCTCAGTTTTAGCGGATGCCCCCTGGTTCTGGTGTTTTGAGAGAGGGAAAAGAACACCCCTCTATCGACTCTATCCCTTCCATGCATAATTTTGTATGTCTCAGTCATGTCCCCCCTCAGGTGCCTTTTTTGTAGGCTGAAGATCCCCAAACGCTGCAGTCTTTCTTCATAAGGGAGGTGCCCCAGCCCCGTAATCATTTCCGTTGCTCTCTTCTGCACCTTTTCCAGCTCCACTATGTTCTTTTGGAGGTGTGGTGACCAGAACTGTACGCAATATTCCAGGTGTGGCCTTACCATCAATTTGTACAATGGCATGATAATATTGGCTATTTTATTCTCAACCCCTTTTTTTACTTACCCCAAGCATGGAATTGGCCTTCTTGCTCTTTACAGCTTTTCTAACTTTGTCCGTCAGCCACGCAGGCACCCTCTTGGACCTTGTCGAGCCCTTCTTTCTTTGCGGTATACACTTCCGCTGGGCCTCTACTACTGTTATTTTAAACAGCCTCCACACAGCCTGGAGAGATTGAACTCTTTTTACCTTCCCTTTCAATTTCTTTCTAACTAGCCTCAGATTTCATCTGAGGGAAATCTGCCCTTCGAAAGTCAAGGGTTCTTGTGTCAGATTTGCTCTGCACTCTTTCCTGGACATGCATGGCAAAACCAATCGCAGCATGGTCACTGTTCCCCAATAGCTCAGTAACACTTACATCCCTAACTAGGTCCCGAGTACCACTATATCAAAGTTTTCCCTAGCCACCAAACATTCCAGTTCCCCCATCTTTGCTCGGAGACTTCTGGCATTTGCATAATAACACAATATTAAATCCAGAGTCACCTGTCCTCTGGTGGGCACCATGACTAGCTCCTCTAAGGCACAGTCATTCAGCACGTCAAGGAATCCGGTTTCTCTTTCTTGACCAGAGCACCAGTTGAACCAGTCGATATGGCGATAATTGAAGTCCCCCATGATCACAATCCTGTCTTTCTTGGTCACCACCCTGATTTGTTTCCTCATTTCAAGGTCACCTTCAATTTTTTGATCTGGAGGACGATAGCCCCCCCCCCCC
>JAJKFI010000018.1:642321-654233 GCA_029204185.1 Lerista edwardsae | reverse complement strand
TCTAAATATATTTTGGGGTAAAAGGTAAAAAAGTTCCCTGACCCCTGTGCTATATATAGGAAGTTCTCCCTCTCCTAGAATGGTCTTCCTTTCTAGGATCTGGTGTATACCATTGTGACTGGCTCCTCGGCTGTCCTGCATTCTGCATTCCACTGTCACAAAGTTCGCCAGCCAACAGCTCAATCCTGCATAGCATCGGGACACAACAAAAAACAAGCTTCACTTTTCCAGCCTCTCAAGCCTCTGTGACTAAGCAGACAATGTGGACTAGATGCTTGATTCTGCTTTTCATACTTGTGTCGAAGAGGGAATGGCAGAAGCTGCAGCGTCTTCTATCATATGATGACAGCAATGGACAATTGTCCCTGCTTCCATCTCCTCTTCTAAACGTCTATCAGAAGTGCAAGACCTTCGGCCTTCAAGGAGCTTTGCAAACCTACCTACCATTGCAGCCTCCTCCCCCATCTTCTGACCTAGAAATGAGAAGCCAAAATAACTACCAGGTTTCTTTTAATTTTTTAAATTAAACTGGTAACATTTGCCAGAACAAATTTAAAGTGAAGGCATGTGGCAAAATATATTTGAAGAAACAGAAACAATGTGTGGTTTTAATCAGCGAAGACAAAAATGAAAATGGTTTTCATTATGAGTTGTGCTGATTTAGAGGGAACTCTAAATGAGCTGCAGTGTGTCAGTCAGCCAGGTATCTGGTTGTCTACACAACTTTATGGAACATTCTTAAGGGGAGGTACCTTGACCTGAATCCTGCCTTGCCTCTTTCTTACACATCATGATTGAGTTCTCAATTGTACTGTCTTTTTGGCATCCATAAACCACAGTGTAAAGGCAAGAGAGGCTGCACTGAGACACCTCATGGCCAAGCAGACAGGTGGCTTGTGGATTGCTTGTCTTCATCATCATCTGGGTCCACCACCACCAATAGCTCCTAACTAACAATAGCCTGGGATGTGGTGGCGCTGCGGATTAAACAGCTGATCTAATCTTGTTGACCGGAAGGTTGGCAGTTCGAGACCACACGACGGAGTAAGCTTCCATTGCTTGTCCCAGCTCCTGCCAACCTAGCAGTTCGAAAGCACGTAAAAATGCAAGTAGATAAATAGGGACCACTTTGGTGGGAAGGTAACAGCATTCCGTGCGCTACGGCATATAGTCATGCTGGCCACATGACCACGGAAGCTTCTCCTTGGACAAATGCCGGCTCTTTGGCTTAGAAACGGAGATGAGCACCACCCCCTACAGTCGGTCACGACAAGACCATTCGGTCGTGGGGAAACGTTTACCTTTTCAACAATAGCCCACCTGCTGAGTTTGGCATGCACCAGCCGATTGGCCATTCAAGTCCACGTGACCAAGTCAGAGAGCAGATAGGGATGTCCTGGTGATCTTAAACCTTCCATTTAGATGGACCTACAACATCACAGGACATACATGCCTTAGGATCAAGCCCAAGGATGCCAGGGATGATATGTTCATTTTCCCTTTGAGGCACCTGTGCATGGCTAGTTCCACCTGCCTCACTGGGGATGGGTGAGGTGTGATGGCATCTGGAAAACTGCGAACCTGAGTGAGAATGAATAGGGACCAAGGAGCTAAGATGCAGTATGGTTTTTAGTTTGCTTTACCTTTGCCTGGAATCACTTGCTTGTATTTTTTTTGCTAAGGTCCTCACCTGACAATTTCCAAGCATTCTTTTCCAGACCTGCTTGCTTTTCTTCTTGTACTGTTATCCATGATCGCCCCCTTGATGTTTTAAAACTCTCTTTTTAATGTTTTAACTCGGGGTGTCAAACTCATTTCACACAGTGAGCCAAATAGCATTTACGATGCCTTATGGGGGCCGGAAGTGATATTAAGCAGAAACAGGAAGAGATGTCATTCAGCAGGTCATAACCTGAAGTCAGCACTTTTTTTCTCACTTAGGAACTCATTAGCTGCTAATAGAAGAGAGAAATATAAACATCTTGCTCGTATTTTGAAGCTAGGCAGGCTGCCCTTTCAGCAGTGACACCTCAGCACAGCTCAGTAGCAGAGATCAGCTGATGGTGGTGCTGGGAGAGCCTGAGGGCCAGATCAAGAGCTTGTGGGAGCCACATCTGGCCCCCATGCTTTATGTTTGACACTCTTGTTTTAACTCTTCATCTGCCTGTTTCTGGGTGAACTCAGCTAGTGCTTTGATTCAGTTCTCCTGGACCCTGGGTACCCATGATAGCACAGACTTGGGGGAATTCTCTATGCAACTGAGAGGGAGGCTTTCAAGGCTGGTCTTTTGCATTGTGGTGGCAGCAGAGTCTGCCATTTTTGCCCTTGGGCAAAGGGGCCATTCAGGGGGAAGGAGGGAGGCACAGACACAGGGATTCTCCTCCCTCTACCACTGTAAGAGCATATTCATTCCAAATGCCAAAATGCCCAGTAGCTTAATAGCAGTGGACTCCAAACTGGAGATCGCTGCAGCAGGGAAAAGTGTCCCTTGCGTGACTGGCACTTTCCATTCCACTGGGGACGCTGCAAAAGATCCTGACTACAGTTCCCAGGAATCTTTGCAGCCAGTCACTTCTGGGGGTTGCCGCCCCAGCAATCATTGCGCCCTGTATTCTGTGCAGATGTGGCTGGCTGCAAAGACCCCTGGGAAGTGTAGTTGGGGTTCAAGCTGTGGATTGAGCAGGCAGGTGTTGGATCCGGCCCATGGGCCAGACTCTGGAGAGACTTGCTTTATAGGGAGCAAATTTGCTTTGAGTGAACGCCAATGGTAAGAGAGACATTATAACATAAAATACAGATATAAAAATGCAGGGCAAATGTTAACCTCTCCCTTCACCAGATGGTCCCAATTCAGATCAGGCACACTGTGATTATGATTTCTTTTTTAAAGGGATTGGAAAAACAATGTGAAATGTTTTCTTTTCAACATCTGCAAAAGTCTCATTTCTTTTAGTGCTCTGGCTGCACTCTTTTTTCTTTCTGAAGACAGCTAAGGTTTTTTTTTTTTTAACTTGCTTCCAAGAGACCAGAACTAAATTTATGTTGATTGTCTTGAGCCATTCCATCCATCTTGGACACATGTCTCTGAAGTCAGCCTCCACTGCACAGCTTACAATACAGGCGAAGACACTGGGGCTACAGTCTGCCCAAGAAATGGAATAAACAGTTTTTATTGCATTAATACAGGTGAGGGTAATAGGTGGGAGAGAGCAAGCTGGTTTACTTTTCTGGTTGTTGTTCAAGGCTTTTGAACTTGAGACGTGGATCATTTTGTCTAGAAGTGTGAAATAAGTAGGTGAAAAACAGAAGTGGATTACTTGAGGTTAACCGGCTGTCATTTGAAAACATTTGGGTCCCTACCTGTAGACTGAGTAGAAATGGTAATGACGGAAAACAGGTCAAGGGGCAACTATGCCGACTTGTCTTAGCCAAAACTCCAGTTACTTTTAGTCACCCCTTTCCTGCCACTGCACATATTTAATCCCCCCCCCAAATGGCCTTCTAGTGAACAACTGATTTCCCATTGCAATATGTATAAGTACATATTCGGAGCATGATTTGGAACAATCACATTGTGGCTCTTCATGCCCCCGCTATACAGTCCCATTTGCTGTGAGGAAAAGTATGGTGTCTTGCAATGTTGTTGTCTGAGAGCGCAATCCTAACCTGGAGTTAGGCCAGCAAAGTTTGGCCAGCACAAGGGACACCATAAAGTATGTTTGGACCACTCTTGGAGTCAGAGAGGCCGGCCCACAGTTGTTCGCCATCGTCTCTGCTCCGAGAGTGGTCCAAATGCACTTTATGGTGTCATAAGAACATAAGAAGAACCCCACTGGATCAGGCCAAAGACCCACCTAGTCCAGCTTCCTGCATCTCACAGCAGCCCACCAGATGCCTCAGGGAATACATATGTAGATATGTGCATCTCGTTGCCACTCCTCTGCATCTGGCACTCCGAGGTAGCCTAACTCTAAAGTAAGGAGGTTGCACTAACCATCATGGCCTATAGCCTGTGATTGACCTATCCTCCAGAAATCTGTCCAGTCCCCTGTTAAAAGATGCCATCACCACCTCCTGTGGCAAGGAGTTCCACAGATTAAATACCCGCTGGGTAAAAAAGTATTTCCTTTTATCTGTTCTCACTCTCACTCAGTTTTACTGGATGTCCCCTCGTCCTGGTACTGTGTGACAGGGAAAAGAACCTTCCTCTATCCACTTTATCCATCCCGTGCAGAATTTTGTATGTCTCAATCAAGTCCCCCCTCAGGCACCTTTTTTCTAGGCTGAAGAACCCCAAACGCCTTTCCTCATATGGGAGGTGCCCCAGCCCCATAATCATTTTGGTTGCTCTCTTCTGCACCTTCTCTAGTTCCCCTATATTGTTTTTAAGGTGTGGCGACCAGAACTGTACACAGTACTCCAGATGTGGCCTTACCATCGATTTGTACAATGGCATAATAATATTGGCCATTTTATTCTCAACCCCTTTTTTAATTATCCCAAGCATGGAATTGGTCTTCTTCACCGCTGCCACACATTGGGTCGACACTTTCATTGAGTTGTCCACTAGCACCCCAAGATCTCTCTCCTGATCTGTCACCGAAAGCTCAGAACCCATTAGCTTATAGGTGAAGTTTTGATTTTTTGCCTCAGTGTGCATCACTTTACACTTGTCTACATTGAAACGCATCTGCCACTTGGCTGCCCATTCCCCCAGTTTGGAGAGATCCCTCTGGAGCTCTTCACAAGCCCTTCTGGTTTTTACCACCCGGAAAAGTTTTGTGTCATCCGCAAACTTGGCCACCTCGCTGCTTGTGCCCATCCTATGGGCTGCCCGTCTCCAGGTCATAGTGTCCCTTGTGCCAGCCAAAGTTTGCTGGCCTAACTGTGGTCTAACAACAGGGTAGGATTGCTCCCTCACTCTGACTCATCAGTATGATGGACAGTGGGAAGGCAAAGCATTCATGAGGAGGTTACATTTTGTTGGTTTGGCAAATTTAACATCTGCTTTGCCTCTCAGGATGAATTTAGTGTTCCAAAAGCCACTTTATGCTTTGTACTCAAACATGTATTGTTTTTTTTATGACTTTGATGTGCTGAACTGATTGCACTGAGATGCCGTTTCTCAATTCAGATGAGCAGCTAAGGTGTTCATGGAGGTGGTGGTAATTTGCATGAACATCTGGCTATCTCACAGTGGTGCATGAGAATGAGGCCACATCTTGGCCCAATCAATTAATGGAAACAACAACAGAGCAACCATTTGAAGCACTCGAGTCTGAAAGCTGCTCTATGCATGGCAGAAGTGGCCCCCCATGCTGTTCTCATAGTGTCAGTCTGCTGCAAACTGCAGAAAAAGATTTACCATGGCTTGGCTGAAATGGCTGGGAGCGCAATCCTGACCTGGAGTTAGACCAGCCAGCAAAGTTTGGCAGGCACAAGGGACACCATAAAGTATGTTTGGATCATTCTTGGAGTCAGAGAGGTCAGCACACAGATGTGCACCATCCTCCCTGACTCCAAGAGTGGTCCAAATGCGCTTTACAGTGTCCCTTGTGCTGGCCAAACTTGTGCTAGCCTAACTCCAGGTGAGAATTGGGCTCTGAGACTGCACAGATGCCTGTTTTGTCCAAAATGGCTTTGAGTCAATGCATTTGTGTTTCCACCAGCAGGCATGCGGCTTCTAGCATGTATAAATTGAGCCTATGGTTGCATTCCAGGGGTTGAGGGCTCTGCTGTAGAAGCATCTCCTTCGCTGACTTGAAAATCCATGGAGATAAAGCTGTTCCTTCAGAATTACACCACAGCAGGAGAGCAGTGTTGTAAAGGAGTAAGAGAAGAGAGATTAGGGCTCTGTAGCTCCACCCTCCTCATATGGCTGGTTTCTATATGCATCACAGATGCTACTTGTCCTCACCACTCCATTGTCTCCAGCGTTGGCAAGGAGTTCCCAGGGAACAGGTTTAACCAATGGGATCCTAGTCAGTGGTGTCATTCAAACGATTTTGGAACAGGAACTCACTTTTGATTGGTACTTGTTGGGAACCCGGAACCAGCCACGGAGCCCGTTAGGATCCGGAGTGACATCACTGCCTTCGCCCCCCTAGGAATCCGGAGTCGCTCCCTTTAACTCTCTGAGTGACAGCCAACCAAGAAGAAAAGTTCTTTGCAGGGGAATTGGGAGGGGGGAGGAGGGAGAGTGAAGTGGGCAGAGTCAGCCCTAATTTTAACTAGTGGAACTGAGTTCCCCCGCGTTCCCCCTGCATGACATCACTGATCCTAGTTCCTAACATCTACTTGGTTCTCAGTAGTTTTCAATTACTATTTGAATACACTAGACTAATTAAAATCTGGTCTACATAAAACTGGGCAAAAGGATGAGTTGAAGAATGGGATGAAACACATCTGAATCGGGGTGCGTGGAGAGTTTGGCTGAAGCAGCCGGGTGTAGGCTTCACTGCATGGCCAAATTCCTATTTTTCCATGTAAATGGACATTTTGCCATGCTGCTACGCAGCTTGTCAGAACTGACCATCTGTGAAATGATAAAATGTTCGCTCAAATTGAAGACCCAGCATGCCTCAAACACGATTTTGCTTCCGTCTCCATTCTCTGTATGGTGAAATGAAGAAATGGTATCGAAAAATAGATATATATTTTAGGTTTTTTTTTATGCAGTTACATGAGAGCTTTGGAATGCTGATGGATTCAAAGCATATCATTCTTATTGGCTGACGCATACCTCTTTTGAACCGTATCTCATTTGAAACCCTAACCTCTAAGATCAGTGGCATTGGGGTAGGAGATGCGATCGGTTTATAGGCGTGATGAAGGTTACAATTGGTTAAGAGGGAGAAGGGTCAATGTTAGTTATGACAGATGAAGTGTGTGTGTGGCAAGGAAAGATCTGTGAGTAACTGAAGGAAAATTGCTACCTGGGTAGAACAGGGTAGAAGTGGATACATCTGTTTAAGAATGTGTGTCTCTTTGTACTTTTACTTTAAAATATAACTCTCAGATTGTGGAGTTCCTGCTTCAAATCAAATTATATAGTGTTGCCGTATCAATGTGGCATAGAATTCAATCTTCACAAAGAAGTGATAAAGAAATATAGTCCTGTATGCTTGAGGGTAAAAGGAGAAAAAAAACAACACAACCAACCACATGTAGAGATAGTACATTTCTGTTAGAAGAGACATCACATCCAGAAGCCACATTTCAAGCAGCTGTGGGGATGTTGTGCATTTGCCCTTGACCATCTTGAATGCAATTATGCAGCAGCATCGAACCATTTCAGTCCTTTGCGCGGATGTAGCTGCTTTGCCCCACAGAAGCCATGTGGAAGGATAAACGCAGGGTGCAAGAGTTTGGATCTTTCCTGGATCAGTTTAGGAGGGCAGCATTCTAAAGGACAACCACTGCTTCCAGAGGGTATCTCACGACCTGCCTTTCCTGGAGTTACACCCAGCTTCAGGCCACAAATGCATTCACTGCTGGACATTGTTGTGATTGAAATCCCCAATTCTATGTGCTTTCTTGTTGTTAATACCCAGCAAGCCTGAAACATTTGGCAAGGGGGCCACAGCCAGGGCAGCATCCCACCCCTTTACAGACCTATCTAGTCCTGCATCAGATTTACAGGGCCACCGAAAAGTACGTTGAACCACTTGGAGTTGGGGAGGATGGCGCACGACTGTGTGCTGGCCTGTCTGTCTCCAGGAGTGGTCCAAACATACTTTTCAGTGTCCCTTGTGTTGGCCAAACTTTGTTGGCCTCACTGTGCCTGCCTAAGTCCAGGTTAGGACCAGCGTCGTCATCCACAAATGAACTCCCGGAACGCTGGGAGGGACTTACGCTGGGCTTTGCCGTGATTGGCTGCCTGCCCGTTTCATTCCGCGGCTGCCCTGGCCTCGAGGGGTGCCTGCTTGCCAAGGGAGACAGGTGGGGGGCGCGCCGGGTGCCTAGGCAAGCAGCGGGGGGCCACGCCAACCGGGGGCAACCCCCCCTTGAGGCCAGGGCAGCCGCGGAATGAAACGGGCGGGCTGCCAATCACGCGAAAGTCCCGCCCATGTCCCTCCCAGCGTTCTGGGAGTTCATTTGCAGATGACAACGCTGGTTAGGATGGCACTCTTAAGAGAGAGGTCATCTGAAGAGAATAACAAGTAGGGCAAACAATTCTCTTAAGTATGGAGACAGAGGCTTTGCATCTTTCTTCCCCGTGTTTAAAATACTTCACATCTTATTGTGTTGCAACACACCTGTAAAGTAAGCATGTACAATTACTGTTGTGATGCAAATCAGAGACTGCTGGCACAATCAAATTGTGCCTCTGTCACAAACGTGCCATAAAGCATGTTGTGACAGCATTGAAGAACATAAGAAGAGCCCCACTGGGTTAGGCCAAAGGCCCATCTAGTCCAGTTTCCTGGATCTCACAGTGGCCCATCAGATGCCTCAGGGAGCACACAAGACAAGAAGGTGCATTTAATTGGAGTTACTAGAACCAGGGGGAAGGCCTGCACTGTCCTGGTGGCCTTGGTGTAGAACGCCAGCGTGTGCTGGAGCAGGTAAGGTCTGTGCCAAGCAACAGAGGGCAGGAGAAGTCCTCACTTGGACTTGCACCAGAAATTTAGCAGGTGCGAGTCTGAGGGGACCCATTACTGTGCTAAATGTCCTCTTACCTAAAGGAGACCTCCAGACGGCTGAATTCCTTTGTGGGACACAGCACAAGCCACGCTGGCCCCACTGCATCAGCAGGGAGAAGTCTAAGTGCATTTGGGTTTGAGTTGCTCAAGTGTGATGGGGCCAGCTGAGATTCAGGGCACAATCCTATACTGCGATGGAACAGGCAGGCCAGTAGGTCTGCGCTGTATCCAGCGCAGCATGAGGGAGGCTGGAGCCTCCCCAGTGCAAGGGCACATTCATGCCCTTGCATGGGGGGAGGCACCAGCCTCCCCTATGCGATCCTCGGATCTGTGCCTACTAAGCAGCAGGCACCAATCTGACGAGACTGCGTGGCCCAAATCGGGGCTGCGTGGCCTGGGGATAAGGCTTAGGATTCGACCTTATGGCCAAATCACAAGCCTGCCCCCCTCCTGGGCCAGCACACCTGCCAGCCCGCCCCCCCCCCCCCCCCGCATCCAGGAACCCCACCCCCCCACTCCCTTCCTCCCTCCCTCCCGCCTTATTGTGCCTCTGCACCAGCTCAGTTCTTCAAGGGTATGGGCGCTCCAAGGCTGGCACTGCAGGCAGCGCCGATCTTGGAGCATTAATGACGATGCAGAGGTGCCGCTTGGCACCCCCATGTCGGCACTAACCATGTAGCACTGATGCCATGAGGTTGCGGCAGTGCTGCGCTATCTATAGGATGGCACTGTCAATTGAGGAGCTCCGTCTTGGCAGCTCAGCACACCACACCAAGTCCCTGCCATATGTGCAAGTTTGTTGTTCTTGTCCAGTCGCTAAGCTGTGTCCAACTCTTCAAACTCCATGGACCACAGCATGCCAGGCCTCCCTCTCTTCCGCTAGCTTCTGGAGTTTGCCCAATTTCTTCTGACCTGGAGGGTTCATCTTCTGGCATCATATTGTTTAGCCTTTAAATACTGTAGTCCATGAGGTTTTCTTGGCAAGGGTACTGGAGTGGGTTGCCATTTCCTTCTCCAGCGGACCATGTTTAGTCAGAACACTCTACTATGACCTGCCCATCTTGGGTAACCCTACATGGCAGAGCTCACAGCTTCATTGAGCTACACAAGCCCCTTCGCCACGACATCCATGAAAGGATGTGCAAATGGATGTGCAAACATGAACGGATGTGCAAACAAAAAATCCATTTTTTGAGAACGGGGTTTTTTATGCATATTTTGTGCTCTTAAAAGCCCTTTACATTTGGAAATGTTGCTGGGGTTGGATGGTAGAGCTGACTAATTATTCCCATTTTCAGTTCTTAATAACAGAGCAAAAAAAGAAAAATGTTATCGAGAACTGAAAATGGGAATAATCAGTCAGCTCTACCATCCAACCCCAGCAACGTTTCCAAATGAGAGGGCTTTTATGAGCACAAAATATGCATAACCTCCCCTTCCCATGCCAGGGCTTCTCTTCCAGCAAGGTGGGAGATGGGTGTGATATTGAGAGTGCTTCACACAAGGGAGAAACAGCTGGACCACCTTGAGGTGAGTCATGAAGTGAACAGGTTCTTTTTATCACCTTCTGTTGAACATATTCAGACTCCGTTGTGACTCAGCGTTCACTCCAGTCTGTACCACTGAGCCTTGACAACAGTTGCAAGTGCATTGATTCAGTTGAGCCATGCTGTGTCGGGGGGGGGGGGGCGCGGGGGAAGCAATGGCCAGTTGTTTTTTTTGCTTGCAGGCTAATTCAATCTCAAGGCCTCCATTACTTGCACGTAGAAACCTTCCGCCCATACATGAGCTGAAAATATAGGAGACCGGAGCAGAGTTGTACAGATGTAGAGAAAGAGCACGTTTCTGTGGTCTGAAAGCTATTCTAGTCTCTCTCTCTCTCTCTCTCTCTCTCTCTCTCTCCCCTCTTGATAATTGATTGTAATGTTCAGTGCCCCCCCCCCCCCCCCATCATCTGAGTGTCTCCTGGCCTCTGGGAGTCCTAGTAGAGTTTTTCCCAGAGGAAACATCCAGGAGAATTTGGACACAGACCAAGAGCCCCAGCTGTAGCTAATCTTACTGCGCAAATTATCATCAGCGGTGTAGTTCACCAAGCAAGTGTCTGTGTGGGATTGGCCAGCTAGTCAACTCCTGGCCATTCAGCTGGCATTCTGGCCAATGAAAGCCTGGCTTTGGGGCCTTTACTTGGCCCCGGACCTTCTGAACGCCAGCAGGCTGCGTTGTCCGGAGGGTCGCCTGAACACTCCCCCAGATTCTGCTGGAGGCTGTGTTGCCTGGGGCGGGATGCCTCAGTGTAAGTAGGGGTGCCTGGAGACACCTCTGGGGTTCATGTTTGTTAATGTTCTATGTTTGTTAATGTTTGTGGTTGTTGTGTAATAAAGTCTTGTCATTTATGTGTAAACTAGCCTTGAACATTATTTATTCCTTCCTCTGACCAAAAGAGCCTGCGGCCCCAGGCAGGAGTCCTGGCTGTGGCAAAACATTGATAAAAGCAACTGGCAGATGGCTCAGTCCACACAGGGCTGACTTTCTGGCAATCACAGCTCTAGTTTCAAATGAACCATATGCTAAAGCTCACATCATTAAGGACCGGAGGCAAATGTCTTTATCTCTGCTTCATTCCTTGGTGTCTCGAGAGAGGAGAGAGCAGCCGCATAAAGGTGGGTTCAGATGACTAACTTCCAGAATGATCAACTTTCTTGATGCAAATATCAAAGCCCTCTGGTTTCTTTCATTTTATATCCCTTTTCATTTTTCATGCAAGCCCGAGAAATGATGTTCTTGCTGTGAACTGCTTGTTCTGAGTGCCCTTAAAAAAAAGAAAAAGAAAAGGCAATACTGATGGCTGCCACATTTTCCCATCCAGGGTGGTGAAGGGGGCAAAAAGAGGCAATCACCCCCACCCTGACAAGTAGCTCACCTCTGTCCCCACCCCCAGTACTGGACCCTTTGATCACTTGAAGGAAAGGCAGTTTTTCCCTACGTTCCTCTTTATCATCAATTGATAACTGATGATAGATCTACTTAATTCGATCCCCATGCTCTCACCTCCGTTTATGATTAGGGTGGGACTGGGAGCATCAATGCGAAATACACCATTACTTCTGTTTCAGAAATCTAACACATGGGACAGAAGTTCACATCCCTTCTCAAAAAATGCATCTTGCCCCTTTTGTACCCCCTCTGATTTTTTTTTTCTGGTGTGCCCGCTGTATGTTCATCATTTGGCCATGTCCGTGTTTGAATGAACCACCCTAGACCACACAC
>JAJKFI010000018.1:610650-637053 GCA_029204185.1 Lerista edwardsae | reverse complement strand
GAGAGAGAGAGAGAGAGAGAGAGAGAGAGAGAGAGAGAGAGCTTTGCTCCACATACAGTGCCATTTTCAGCTGCAGTTCCATGTTTCTGATAACAATCAGTTCCGCCCGACTTCGTTTCCACTGGACACTCAGCATGTTTATTACCTCAACTTAGCCTGACTTTATTCATGGCACTAAAACAATTCTCCTTTGCTATCCGCCCTGTAATTTCTTTGTCTTAACTCAGTTGAAGCCAACACATTTCTCCTGAATCAAGCTACGAAGAGGGAGCATTTATATCCCTTTCCTATAGAGTCCAGTAGTACGTTTTGACAATAGAGTAACCCAGCAATGGCTCTAAACTAAACACATAGGAGTGATAAATGTCAGATATGACTGCTTTTGTATTGCTGCTCATTAGAAGTACAGCCCAAGGAGAGAGAAAATAGCTTCCATGCAGTGATGTCATGCAGGGGGTACGCGGGGCTACGCGAGTACCGGTTTCTAGGATTACAGCTGGCCCCGCCCATTCGCCCACCCACTCGTCGACTCCGCCCTCTGCAACGTTTGAATTTCCTGCATGTTTGAGTTGCCTGCATGTTCTCAGAGCCAGGCAGGCAGGCAGGCAGGCAGCGAGTGGAGCTTTTCCTTGCCACTGAAAAATGAGTTGCTCTGGGGTTTTAACATGATGAGTTGCTCTGGGGTTTTAACATGATGGCATGTTCTGGGGGTGCTGTGGAATACTGTTGCAACTGTTGGGTCAGTTTAAAATCATCTGAGGCCTCAAAAAGGGCTTTTTTCATGTCACTTCCTGCCATGACATCACTTCTGGCTTATGACGTCACTTCCGGCGGGCGGGTCCCGACACGTGCCAATCAAAAGTGAGTACCTGTTCTTAAATCATTTAGATGACACCACTGCTTCCATGGCTTTTGTTTCAGGAGGAAGAGAGGAAGGAAGGTGTCACGATGCACAGAGTTCAGGAACCCCTTTGCACAAGACACTTCTTGGCTATCAAATGAATCTTACACATCAGAATGCATATTTGCAAATTGCCATTTTCAACTCTGCATGACATTGGTTTCTATTATTGCATTTGGTCTTGAATTTGGCCATTACAATTCTCATGATAGTAGAGCTACAAAGCCGATGTTCTTGCAACTTAGAGCACAACCCTAACCTGGAGTTAGGCTGGCACAGTTAAGCCAGCAAAATCTGATTAGCACAAGGGTTTAAAGGCTGTAAAGCACGTTTGGACCACACTCAGGGGGCAATCCTAAACTGAGCTAGGCTGGCATAAGCTAAACCAGCAAAGTTTGGCTAGCATAAGGGACACTGTAAAGTCTGTTCAGACCACTCTCGGAGTCAGAGAGGCCAGCACAAAGACATGAGCCAACCTCCCTGACTCAAAGAGTGGTCTAAACATGCTTTATGGTGGCCCTTGTGCTGCCAAACTTTGCTGGCTTAGTTTATGCCGGGCTAACTCCAGTTTAGGATTGCACGCTCAGAGTCAGGGAGGATGGTGCGTGTCTGTGTGCTGGCCTCTCTGACACCAAGAGTGGTCCAAACATACTTTACAGTGTCCCTTGTGCCGACCAAACTTTGCTGGCCTAATTGTGCCAGCCTAACTCCAGGCTAGGCCCTTAGTTGGACTGAGATTCACTGCATGGAACTACTGATATCTGATAAGATTCACAGTTCTGACCAGACTATCTAATGGCCCAATCCCAACTAACTCCCCATCGTGGAGGTGAGCAGAGACAGAGGTGCTTCTGAGGAATAATCCCCCTTCTCATTCCTTCTTCAATGATACCCCTGGCCACGTCATAGTTGGCAATATGGCATCTGCCAATGATCAAACCCTTGCACCCTATTTAGTGCCCAGCTCTGCAACATTCAATCATCATTAACATCAGTAAATGGTTTTAGGTTCAGTGCGATTCCTAAGGCTCTGCATGGCAACTCATTTAACATTTCCATAGTGTGTAGTGCATTAAGAAGTATTAATGGCTGCTTTGTAGTAGCCCCCCCCCCCCCGTTCTGCATTCGATTAACCTTTCTTCTGACTCACTAACGGAGCTGGTAAAGCACTTTGCAGTTTAGCAGAAAAGTGAATGATTTTTTGCTTGCTGAAGAGTAAGCCATTTTCCATTACTTTTGTGTCATGCTTCTATGGGGATGATGATTAACATCTAAACTATAAGCCTGCCTGCAACCTGCCTGCAGTCACTCTTGGGTTGTGAATACTTTCCCCGCCCAAATGGACTTTCCCCCCTATATTGCTTCCTGATTTATTGTGTGCTTCTTTTTCATTTTCAGATCCAAGTTAGGCTTTCTGCAATGAATCTGGAATGCAAGATCTCAGAAATGGCTGCAGAAGCTGCGGCAAACAGATCCCACGCCTTATCCAGTGTCTTGTACTCTGGGTATATAAAAAGGAGGGTGTATTTGATGCTAATTCTTGATTAGAAGCATGTGTAAAGGCCTTCATGCATTCTCTTAAGGAGAAATGATGAGCACAGAGGCTATTTTAGTAGCTGTAACCCGAGCTGCAAAGCGCCACTCTGTCAGATGACTGAACCACTGCCCTGATCACCCTATTTAACTCTCTAGGAACGTCACTGAGAACAACAACATTGGAAGCATGAGCCAATCGTCACAGTTCTTGTTGCACACACAAAACAGGAACATTCATCTCCCTTGCAAAGAGAGGCTGCTGCATACATTTCAGATGTGTACATCCGCCATGTAGTTCACTGCAAGAGGAGATCTACGACTTACGTATTTATTTGTGCCTTGATTTATATCTTTTCTTCCTGCCTCTGAAGGAGCCCTCCAAGCTGGCTCATAACGTTCGAAAAAGGACAATACAGTAATGAAACTCTCAAGCACTGCTGGTCTCCATAGGACCTGGCAATGTAAGCTCCTTCTGGGTTCGTTTCTGGGTTCATTGTGCAAAAGAGTCTGGGACTACACATAGGGAGGATGCCAGGATGGCGTAGTGGTTCTGGAGTTGGACTTAAACCTGGAAGATCCAGGTTCAAATCCCTGTTCAGCCATGAAGCTTCCTAGATAACCTTGGGCTAGATATTATCTCTCAGCCTCACCTACCTCCCGGGGTTGTTATGAAGAGGAGAGAAGGGGGAGAATAAACATGCGCACCATCCTGTGTTCCTTGGAGGAAGGGAGGTATAAAAAAATGTGGAAAATAAATAAATAGTATCAAAACAATGGGACCATTTCAAGGTACTTCAGTCTGGATATAGAGGAATTGAGCCTGCAACAAGTTTTGAACTGCTTATTGGAGGGACAATACACAGGTGGTGAGCCTATATTCCATCACCCTGCCCTGGACAACGTGGAGGCGACGAGAGCATTAGCCGTACCATCCAAGGAAGTCAGTCACCTTGCACCAGAAGGTCAGAGCAGATCATCAGGCCTGAGAAGAGGCGGTGGGCCAGGAGGGCAAAATCCCCAGACAAAATTACCCCCTTCTAATACAGGTTTCCATTTCATTTCAATCCTACTCGTGCTAAGTTAAAGTTGCCAATTAAACACTTGTTTTGAAAATGTAGTGGCATCTTGTTTGTAGGACAGTTTCAGAAGGGGGGGAGGAGAACAATCAGGCCTCTTTCCCCGGCCCAATGCCAGCTCTCAGTTGCCCTGCAGATCAGAGGTTATCCTCTGACCTCATTAAGACTACAGGTCAGGCTTCCTTACAAACCAGCGAAGGACCGAGCAAAGGTCTGCTTCGGTCGCCTGCCATCTTCCTCTTCCCGAGCGACACTCCCAAAGCAATCTCAGAGGTACGGAGGTGGTGCAGCAGCCTAGCCAGGCTCCAGATGGTGCTATTAACACATGGCGGAGGAGTGGAAGAGAGACTGGATGAAGAAGGAGGTGGAACTGAACTCCTTCTCTCCTTTAGGCCTTGGAGGAAGGAATGTATCCCAGGTCCACCCAGGCCTCAGTAGTTGGCATGGCCCGTATCCCAACAGGGAGCAGACCACCCATCTGGAGATAACAGAAAATGCCGCTTCTGTCTTTCTCCAGACTTGTCCACTCGCCCAGATGTTTGGACACGACTAAAGGAAGAAGCAAGGGATATTTTCCTTTTGGGTGGTAATTGTCACTGCTGCCATTCGCTGTAGTGTGTCGCTGTCCCGACCAGGCTCCCTGTCATTGCAGGCAGAGGCATAACGAGGGGGAGCTCGAGGGGCACCTGCCCCAGGCGCTATGCCAGGGTGGTGGTGGCGCAACATGAAAAGGCAGTTCACTTCTGGGTTCTAACTGGAGGAGGAGCTGCTGGTGGCTCCACCCCCTCCACTCCTTCTCCATTCCCTCTCTTGGAGGGGCACCCTTTCAAAAGGGAGCCTCCACAGGAGGAGGAACAGGGGGAGTGAAGCCACCAGTGCCTACCCCGCTCAAGGGAGAACCTGGAAGTGACGTCCATGTCCTGGGCACTGGGGCTTTTAGTTATGCCTCTGGGTGCAGGGTAGAGGTCGGTGGAATGAGAAGGCAGCCCAGCAGAAGAGGCATACTGAGTACCAGCTGTAGCCTTATTGGCAGAGTATCACAGCATGCAGCAGTAACAGGAAAATGGGTAGACTGCTGAGCTATTAGTAGGATTAGTAGTACCAGTGGGAACAACATTAAAATCCAGGTTCTTTGACTTAGGCTGGTTTGCAGACTTGGCTAAAGTGTTAACTGAAAGCGAAGGAGAACTTTGAGCAAGAGGCATGAAAATCAATCATCCTCCAGAGCTCTCCCTCTCTCTCTCTCTCTCTCTCTCTCTCTCTCTCTCTCTCTCTCTCTCTCTCTCTCTCTCTCAATGCAGTTCATCCATCCGCAGACAAGCTGTTAATCGAGGAGACTGCCGGAGAGGGGAGGAAGCCTCCCCTTTTCATTCCTGATTTGCTTCCTTATCACCATGCTGAGGACTGTGATTATTCATCTGCCTGGGCTGGAGTTGTGATGAGGAGCTGCAGCGGCATTGTTTCCTTTCAGGGTGACATGAACCAAGACACTCCTCCGGAAACGTTTTCTCTCGTTAGCAAGATCATCATACATTTATACAATGATCCTGGCCCGGGCTGTGAGACTTCTTGGCAAAGACAAATAATTAAAAAAACAAACTCAATGGGTATTGAGAGGCACCTACATTAAAGAAGCTTGAGAGTGCAAGCGTAATCTGGAGTTAGGCCAGCAAAGTTTGGCCAGCACAAGGGACATTGTAAAGTATGTTAAGCCACTCTCAGAGGCAGAGAGGCCACCACACAGACGTGCACCATCCTCCCTGACTCTGAGAGTGGTCCAAACACGCTTTATGGTGGCCCTGGTGCCAGCCAAACCTTGCTGGCCTAACTGTGCCTGCTTAACCCCAGATTAGGATTGCGCTTTCAGAGTGTTTGGGCCAGTCTACATGTGATGCGGGAGATCCATGAACAGATCTCCTGACACCCTCTTCTATTCTGAAGTGCACCCAAGGGGCTCACCAACTGGGATCTTTGTGCAGTGAAAGAGAAGATAAACTCTCCCTTCCGTAAGCACGCCACTGCATCTGCTGTATACTGATGCAATGCAGGTCTCTCTGTGCACCTCCTCCCACAGCTGCTTTGGGAAGGTGTATTTGGAACATGTTTCTTTACCATGGGGTTATCCCAGCCTCAAGCAGTTTTGGATTTTGGAGGGACCATCACCCTCTGTCACCCTGCACTGGCCCTGGGATGCAGGGTTTCCTTTAGGCTGCTACTCCCCGCTTCCTTTGCAACGTTGGGGGAGTAGCAGGGAGTAGCGTTCCACCAGCGCTAGTGGTTGTAAAGCATACTCCAGCGGTGTGTATGGCATAATGCTGGTGGAAAGACCGGAGCCTTCTTGTGTGCACCACTGGAGCGCTGGCTGCCCGCTGGAGCAGGTAAACCAGTGGGGCATGGGGAAGGGGTGGGGAAAGTGGAAGTGGGCAGAAGGGGCAAAAATGGGTGGGGAGGGGGAGCAATGCAGGGCAGGGAAGCCAAAGGAAGGGGAGGATCTGGTGGCAATGGCATGCACCAGATCCTGTCCCTTGCATCAGCAGCCTCCCCACCCTTTCTCTCCTTGGACTTGCAGCAGCAGAATCTCTGGCACAGGTACAAGGAGACCCACTGCAGGGTGGGAGGTTTATGGAGGGGCTTCCCTTCTGAAGACTCCCATTCCACCTGCCGACCCCCTGATACAGCACACACATTTTCAGCAAGGCTGCACCAGTGGAGAAAGCAGAATGAGATTGTGAGAGTAGTAAATAGGTAAATTCCTAGTAACAGTTGGGAGGAATGCTGCAAGGAGGAGGGAATAGAAAACTAAGGAGCATTGCTGAGCAAGCTGAGGCATCGTTCCATGGTGACAAGGACTTCTCCAGACCATTCTTACGTGCCTGGAAGTTCTGGGAAGCAGAGAAAAAAAATACTCCTGGAAGGCACAGAGATGGTAACTCAGACAGGCCTCGCTCAATGTATCTTGGGATGTGTGGCTATGAGAACATAAGAACACAAGAAGAACCCCACTGGATCAGGCCAAAAGTCCACCTAGTCCAGCTTCCTGCATCACGCAGCGGTCCTCTGGATGCTTCAGGGAACACACAAGACAACTACATATGTGCATCTCATTGCCACTCCCTTGCATGGGAGGAATCATAGCAGCTGTTCCTGGCAGGGGCATAGATAAACAAGTGCAGGGGTTGCAATTGCACCAGGCAACAGGCTCTACGGCAACAGGCTCCCAATGAACAGGCAACAGGCTCCCAATGAAATCAACAGACTCTGCTTACCTGCTGGAAGGGACTAGAAAATATGTGCTTTGTTACACTCAGCACACAAAGCAGGAGGGGAGGGGAGTCACCTCAATTCCTCCAAGCTGGCTTTACTAAGCTCAAATAGAACCTCTCATTCTGGAATATTATCAGGGCAGCCAAGCCTGTTCACAGCATTAGGTCACATTATTAGATTTGTTAGTATGTAACAAAAACTTGTTCATTGCAAATCCTTATAATATGCTATAATATGCTACACTGTAATATAAATGCTAAACCAGTTTGAAAGATCTCTTCACCACCCCAAAAACCACTCTGAGAGCACAATCCTAAACTGGAGTTAGGCTGGCATAACACATGCTTGGACCACTCTCGGAGTCAGGGAGGATGGCTCACGTCTGTGTGCTGGCCTCTCTGACTCCGAGAGTGGTCCAAGCATACTTTATGGTGGCCCTTGTGCTGGCCAACCTTTGCTGCCTTAGCTTACGCCGGCCTAACTCAGTTTAGGATTGTGCCCTGAGACTGCGATTCTAGATTCAGTTGCCTAGGAGTAAGCCTCATTGAATAGAATGGGGCTACCTGCTGAATAAACATTCATAGAATTCCACAGTACGTGAAAGCAACTTTCTTTCAAGTAATCACAGGGGTCAGCAATGGGGGGGGGCTTGTGAGGGAAGCCACCTGTCTGACTTGCTCCCCCACCCCTTCTGGCATTGCCTATGGCTGCATCCATCCATCGTTCTTCGCAGTTTGTTAGAATGGAATTCAGCACCAAAGCACCGATGGCCCTTCACTTAGACCTGAATGTTTGAAAAAGTAGGAAGAGACTAAGAGCGCCACCATAAGCTACACTGGAATAGTGAGGCTGGTGGGCCTGCATTAAATCCAGCGCAGCTTTGGTGTGCTGAGGAGCCTCCTCTATGGGTTCCTTGGATCTGTGCCTGCTGCATAGTAGGTGCAGAGCCAAGGAAGCTGCGCGGCCCGAATTGGGCCACACGGTCTGGGGACAGAGGCTTGGATGCAGCCTACTGGTCACATCCCAACCCCAACCCCCTCCCCGGACCAGCCTGCCCACCAGCCTGCCCACCCCCGCCCAGTTCTTCCCCCTGCCCAGAACTGCTCTTGCGCAAGCCGCGTTTGGCTGGCGCAGGAGCAGTGCTGCCGTGCCTCAGCTCAGCGCCCTCAGGTGGACGCTGCGGCAAGCGGCAGCCCCACAGCACTCGCACTGACACGGGGCGCTCCCACATTGGCGCTAGTGAAGTTGGGCTGACGCAAGCACGTAGCGTGGGCCCAAGGGCTGATCTGGGATGGCGTCCTGAGGCGATGCAATTCAGAAGCTGCCACTGGCTTGCATCCTTTGACAAACCTGTCCAGGTGAGTTCAACCTTCCAAGTTCTGAGCACGTGAACACCTCTTCTCTTCCTTATTCCGCCAGATGTCGCACAGCTGCAGGGCCAGGGTTTTTTGGAGTCACCTGCAAATCACTCCTGCCATTTTATTATCGGTTTGTACAGATTGATGCTGTGGGCTGGTTTTAAATGTGCTGTTTCAGGGCGCAATCCCAAGCGCCCTACGGTATTGATGCCATTCGGCGCTGGCCTCTGTGTGCTCGTGCTGTGCTTGTTCTGCACCAGCTGAAGCCAGCTGGCACAGAGGAGGGACAAAGTGGGCGGGAGGGAGGGAGTGGGCGGGGGTGGGCCTTTCTGGGTGGGCGATGGGGAAGCAGTGGGCAGGCCACGTGGTCTCCTTGGATCTGCGCCTGCTATTTAGCAGGCGCAAATCCAAGGCCTCCATAGGGGAAGCTCCAGCCTCTCAAAAGCAGTGCTGGATACAGCGCAGGTCCCCCGGCCTGCCTGATCCAGCACTGCTCAAGACTGGGCTGCCCATGTGCTACGTGTATGTATGCAAGACATCGCTTTCTGCACCTTCTGCTGCTATCCATGTTGAGGGTTTCAACAGGAACTGAAAGGTGCAATAACTTATCAGCATAAAATAAATGGAGTAAAAAGTTCATGAGTTGCCCTTATAAAGCTCTAAAGCTGAAGATGGCTGTCTCTTTTGGTAGCCATCGTACAAATAAATAGCTACTCTCAATTCAGGCCAGACTGAATCAAGTGGGTTTTGCTTTTCATTAGCAGCATTACCTATTTGTGCTCGCTCGCTTTTGTGCAGATATTTGGACGTCAAAGCATCGGAAATGCTCTAATGGTGTGTTTTTCCTTTCTTGTGTCTCTGTTCAGAGCCAACAGTACACGATGTGCATCATTTTCATGCAATACCTGCGTACATTGAAATTGTGCAGTGAACTAAGAAACAGAGCGTGAGCTCAGATGCCCTTTCATCAAATTGCTAATTATTCTGTAAATGTGTGGGCGTGGGCATTATTTTTGTGTAATTTTTCATGCATGTAACCAGAACCTATATTGTAGTCCACAGGAAACCTCATAATAGTGGTCACCTAGTTTGACTGGCAGCGGCACCAGGGAAGTTATGCTTTTCAAACGAAGGCAGCATACTAAACTGAGAGCGCAATCCTAAACTGGATTTAGGCTGGCATAAGCTAAGCCAGCAAAGTTTGGCCAGCTCAAGGGCCACCATAAAGCATGTTTGGACCACTCTTGGAGTCATGGAGGATGGCTCACATCCATGTGCTGGCCTCTCTGATTCTGAGAGTGGTCCAAACATACTTTACAGTGGCCCTTGTGCCGGCCAAACTTTGCTGGCTTAGCGTATGCCGGCCTAACTCAGTTTAGGATTGCGCCCTAAGGATGAAATAGACTCAATAATGTCACTGAAACTTTCAGGCTGGGTTTTGCGTCCAACTTGGTGGATATAATGGTGAACCGATATGGCCTTTGCTCTGTTGCTTCTTATGTTTTGGTGAAAGGGGGTGATGGGATTTCTCCAACCCATCCCCAAAGCCCGGTATGAAACATGGAAATTTCATGGACAGGGCCATTAGTGCCCCAACAGCAGATGCCCTATTCGTACTAGGACCAATCCTCTTACATCAATATCTGCTTAGGTATTTGCCTACCTTGACTTTAGGAGTGAGATAATAGTTGGAAGGATTGATCAATAGAGGCATCATAGTGGACCCAGCTGGATGCTGTTGTAAAATGATAAGTCCCAGTGCGGATGGAGCATCAACCGGTCCTACCTACAGTTGGGCGGAGGGGGGGGCAAGGGCTTTCAGGCGCGGAGCTCCTGGAGTGGGTGGAAGGCTGCAAAGAGGCGCCTCTCCACCCAAAGAGGTGTGTGGTTTTTGTTGTGAAATGGAGCATGGCTTACCAGGAGGGCATGCTAGTGGGTGGGGAGGGGGCAGAGAGCTGATGCTCGGGGTGCAGAGCATCGGCCCGGCCCCTGGACAGAGTGTGGGCTGGGTGTGCCACTGGCATCAGTAGCTGTTGCAGCATCAGAAGTAGTGTGTGGGGATCCTTCCAGCCACTTGCACCAGACCATACGCTGTTAGGTGGCTAAAAAGAGGAAGTCATTGATCTCATTTACACTCGACTTTCTCTCCAAAGCAGAGCAGCTTCCATATGTTTCTCAGACCATCTTCCATCAAGGCCACACAGACGGTTAGACCACTTCTGCTGCAGAATGGCATCACATGCCTTCAAACAAGCGAGCTTCAGTTAATTGGCAGTGATCATTCATGAGCAAGTCAACACGGGCTTTCACCCAAAATTAGAGTACCAGAGAGATTCATTTAATTTAAACACCTCCCTACCTTTTAGGTGTAAACCGCTCTAAGGGCATATTTTTTTCCTCTTTCTTCATGTTCATAATCTGAGAGGATAATAACAGCTTGTGAGATGAAGCCTATGAAGCATGCATCGGTTGCACAAGAATGGCTCAGGTCAGAAGCTGAATGTGGCTGTTGCTTCTCAAACAGAATTTTCTGTTTTGTGAAAGGATTAGGGCCAGGGTTTATTCTCTCATTGGCTTCTCAGTGACAATGGCGTTACTATTACAGAAGCAGCTTGGTGTAGATGTGAAATCCTCCACAATGATTCTCTGTGTGACCCTTCTGACCCAATATGACCCAAGGCTCAATCCTAACCAACTTTCCAGCACTGGAGTAAGGGCAATGCAGCTCTGAGGTGAGGGAACAAACATTGCCTCAGCTTGAGGAGGCCTCCGTGACTACCATTCCACTGCAGGATGCAGCACAAGCCCCTTTGGCACAGCTAGGTCACTGCTGGAAAGTTGGTTAGGATTGCGCCCCCAATGTCACTTTGACCCAATGTGACCATGCTGGCAGCTGCCATTAGTGTGATTTGCATATAGCCACTGGGTAGTGCCATCTGTCAGTGCGGGCACATCTGATCAGATGGTATTTCCTCCACGCTTCCATGTATACTGGAAAACTAAGCAAGGAGAACCTAGTATGTGAATGAAAGAAAACATAGTGAGAGATCAATGAAGGAGACAGAGGGGAGAGGTGGGGTTTCTTGAGTGGGGACTTCCTTGAGTGATCTGTTTTGTAAGGGCTTTGCTGTGAAGTCACTGTGGGCACAATCCTAACCTGTAGTTAGGCTGCAAAGTTTGGCTGCCACAAAGGCCACTGTAAAGTATGTTTGGGCCACGCTTGAAGTCACAGAGACCAGCACATGGACATGCACCAACTTCCCTGACTCCAAGAGTGGTCCAAACACACTTTACAGTGGCCCTGGTGCCGGCCAAACTTTGCTGGCCTAACTGTGCCGGCCTAACTCCAGGCTAGGATTGCACTCTGCTTGTCTTTCACACTACAGATTTTCAGCCTCATTGTTTGTAAAATGAGTAGTTATCCTCTAAACATTTTCTAAATGCTTCATAACAACCATGCCATATATAACCCGCCTGTTCCACATGTGGCTTGCCATGTTTTATTTATTCAATTCTAAGACCCTGGGATATATATTATATAGAAAGAGAATACAAACCAAAGAGGCAGAATTCCAAGAAACTGAGGGCTTGGTCATTCTCCCTCTGCTTGAGGCATGCAACTACCATGAGGCATGGGGCTACTCTCTTCAGCGGAAGGGCAGCTTGCTCAGCAAAGGTTCCAAGGCTGACTCTAGGCCCAGTACATTGGCAAGCCATGCCTGAGGTGTGCAAACCTCACTGTCCCCACCACTGCCACCACCACTCTTCATCCACCATCAGCTAGGAGGAGGGCGAGGGGTGTGGTCTGGTGAAGCAGCATGAACCTCTTCCTGCCTCCCACCCCAAGCAGGGGGCTGCCATGACTGCCAAGATCTCATGGAAATTGGTGATGAGGCTCACTTTTTTTTTTTTAAGCAGAAAGTACAGAATGCAACCTCTACCAGTGTGTCCTGCACTCCCAGTTCCATTTAAAGAGAACATGTGAGAAAGGAGCTTGGTGATTACAGTTGTGGACCCAGCCAATGGGTTGCCCAGGGACAGAGGAAGAGGAAGGTGGTCTGCCCCCTCTGCTGCTTCCCTGCTCCATTCTGCCCCATGCTACGCCAGGCTCCATTCTGGAGCTGTACGGTGGCAGGGGCAGGCAGGAGGGCTGAAACCACTCACCTCTGAGTAAGGCTTGGCACCTCATCACTACCCTCCTACCTCCCCAGATGTGCTGTACCTGGGGCTTTGGCCCCCGCAGACATAATGGTAGGTCCGTGTCTGCCCATTGCCCACTTCCATGAGTTTCGGGAGGCCACATTCAGTGTAGGTGGTGGCAGCATGAACCTGGCTCTCTATCCCCTTAACTCCTTCATGCAGTCCCGTTTAATAAAACAGGGAATTCTTAATTGAAAACTCCCAGCATATCCATCACTTTCTCTTTTATTTAAGGGGACCACAGGAGAAAGCGGTGGGGTAAGGAGGTTGGGAGCGGAATCTCTTCCTGCTCACTAAAAAGCTACAGTGAAGCAGAGTGTAGCATGGCTGGAGAGAGGCAGCAGCAGCCTGGGAAGTCTGTTCACTGCTCCCTATAACCACAACTAGATGTGAGCAGCCTCATTTGTGTCATGCAGGCCTGGCTTGACTCTGAGCATGTGCAGAACTCTACCATGCATGTCTGCACAGAGGAATGCTTGGAGAGCTTTGCTTCCAGGTAAGTCACCTTTCTATCTTGAGTGTCCTAGTAGTACACGGGGTTGGGTTCAATGAAGGGAGCTTAGATCAAGCTTCCTGTGATAGTTGTCCAGGTGGGCACCCATATCCACGGATTCTGTATCTGCGGTTTCAATTATCCATGGATATGGATCCATGGATCCTTTGTTATTATTTGGGTTGCTAAAAAGTTTTCTTGCTCAGAGGTGGGAGCAGGGGAGAACACTATACTTAATATAAAGGTAAAGGTTTCCCAGTTCTTGAAGAGATGGGAGTACCAGACCACCTTATCTGTCTTCTGAGAAACCTGTATGTGGGCCAGGAAGCAACAGTTAGATCTGGACATGGAACAACCGACTGGTTTCAAATTGGGAAAGGAGTACGACAAGGCTGTATACTGTCACCCTGCTTATTTAACTTATATGCAGAGTACATCATGAGGAAGGCAGGGCTGGATGATTCACAAGCTGGAATCAAGATTGCTGGGAGAAACATCAACAACCTCAGATATGCAGACGACACCACACTAATGGCAGAAAGTGAGGAAGACCTAAAGAACCTTCTGATGAGGGTGAAAGAGGAAAGTGCCAAAATTGGCTTGAAGCTCAACATTAAAAAAACTAAGATCATGGCCACCACTCCCATCACTTCCTGGCAAATAGAAGGGGAAGAAATGGAAGCAGTGACAGACTTTATTTTCCTGGGCTCCAAGATCACCGCAGATGGTGACTGCAGCCATGAAATTAAAAGACATTTACTTCTTGGGAGGAAAGCTATGGCAAACTTAGACAACTTAATCAAAAGCCGAGACATCACCCTGCCAACAAAGGTTCGCATAGTCAAAGCTATGGTTTTCCCAGTAGCTATGTATGGCTGGAGAAGGAAGTGGCAACCCACTCCAGTACTCTTGCCAAGAAAACCCCATGGATTACAGAACAAAAGGCTAAACGATATGACACTGGAAGATGAGACCCTCAGGTCGGAAGGTGTCCATTATGCTACTGGGGAAGAGCAGAACACGAGTACTAGTAGCTCCAGAAAGAGTGAAGTAGCTGGGCCAAAACTGAAAGGAAGCTCAGCTGTGGATGTGTCTGGAAGTGAAAGGAAAGTGCGATGCTGCAAAGAACAATACTACATAGGAACCTGGAACGTCAGATCTATGAATCAAGGCAAGCTAGATGTGGTCAAACGTGAGATGTCAAGGCTGAACATCGACATCCTGGGAGTTAGTGAACTAAAATGGACAGGAATGGGAGAATTTAATTCAGATGACCATTATATTTGCTACTGTGGGCAGGAATCCCTTAGAAGAAATGGAGTAGCCTTCATCGTGAACAAGAGAGTGAGAACAGCAGTACTGGGGTATAACCTCAAAAATGATAGAATGATTTCCATTCGGATCCAAGGCAAACCTTTCAACATCACAGTAATCCAAGTCTACGCCCCAACCACTGGTGCTGATGAGGAAGAAGTTGACCGCCTCTATGAAGACCTAGAACAGCTTCTAGAATTAACACCCAAAAAAGATGTCCTTCTCATCATAGGGGATTGGAATGCTAAAGTAGGCAGTCAAGAGGTAAGAGGAATAACAGGCAAGTTTGGTCTTGGAGTACAAAATGAAGCAGGGCAAAGACTGATAGAGTTCTGTCAGGAGAACACATTAGTCATAGCAAACACCCTTTTCCAGCAACACAAACGGCGACTGTACACATGGACTTCACCAGATGGTCTACATCGAAATCAGATTGATTACATTCTTTGCAGCCAAAGATGGAAAAGTTCCATACAGGCAGTCAAAACAAGACCTGGAGCTGACTGTGGCTCAGATCATCAGCTTCTTCTTGCCAAATTCAGGCTTAAACTGAAAAAAGTAGGGAAAACCGCTAGGCCCTCCACGTATGACCTAAATCAGATCCCCTACGAATATACAGTGGAGGTGACAAATAGATTTAGGGGCTTAGATTTGGTAGACAGAGTGCCTGAAGAACTTTGGACGGAGGTCTGTAACATTGTACAGGAGGCAGCAACTAAAACCATCCCAAAGAGGAAGAAATGCAAGAAGGCAAAGTGGCTGTCTGACGAGGCTTTACAAATAGCTGAGGAAAGGAGAGAAGCCAAAAGCAAGGGAGAAAGGAAAAGATATACCCAACTGAATGCAGATTTCCAGAGAACAGCAAGGAGAGATAGGAAGGCCTTCCTAAATGAGCAATGCAAAGAAATAGAGGAAAACAACAGAATGGGGAGGACTAGAGATCTTTTCAAGAAAATTGGAGATGTCAAAGGACAATTTCATGCTAAGGTAGGCACAATAAAGGACAAAAATGGCAAGGACCTAACAGAAGCAGATGAGATTCAGAAGAGGTGGCAAGAATACACAGAGGAACTCTATAAGGCCAATCTAAATGTTCCTGATAACCACAGTGGTATAGTCACTGAGCTCGAACCTGACATCCTGGAGAGTGAAGTCAAGTGGGCTTTAGAAAGCCTCACTAACAACAAAGCTAGTGGAGGTGACAGCATTCCAGCGGAATTACTCAAAATCTTAAAAGATGATGCTGTCCAAGTGCTGCTCTCCATATGCCAGCAAATTTGGAAAACCCAGCAGTGGCCACAAGACTGGAAAAGATCAGTTTACATTCCAATCCCAAAGAAGGGCAATGGCAAAGATTGCTCGAATTACCGCACCATTGCACTCATTTCACATGCTAGCAAGGTCATGCTCAAAATCCTACAAGCTCGGCTTCAGCAGTATGTGAATCGAGAACTACCAGATGTACAAGCTGGTTTCCGAAGAGGCAGAGGAACTAGAGATCAAATTGCCAACCTTCGCTGGATCATGGAGAAAGCAAGAGAGTTCCAGAAAAACATCTACCTCTGCTTCATTGATTATGCTAAAGCCTTTGATTGTGTGGATCACAACAAACTGTGGCAAGTTCTTGAAGAGATGGGAGTTCCAGACCACCTGATCTGCCTTCTGAGAAACCTTTATGCGGGTCAAGAAGCAACAGTTAGAACTGGACATGGAACAACCGACTGGTTTAAAATTGGGAAAGGAGTACGACAAGGCTGTATATTGTCACCCTGCTTATTTAACTTATATGCAGAGTACATCATGAGGAAGGCAGGGCTGGATGACTCACAAGCTGGAATCAAGATTGCTGGGAGAAACATCAACAACCTCAGATATGCAGACGATACCACTCTACTGGCAGAAAGTGAGGAAGACCTAAAGAACCTTTTGATGAGGGTGAAAGAGGAAAGTGCCAAAATTGGCTTGAAGCTCAACATTAAAAAGACTAAGATCATGGCAACCACTCCCATCACTTCCTGGCAAACAGAAGGGGAAGAAATGGAAGCAGTGACAGACTTTATTTTCCTGGGCTCCAAGATCACCGCAGATGGTGACTGCAGCCATGAAATTAAAAGACGTTTACTTCTTGGGAAGAAAGCTATGGTGAACCTAGATAGCTTAATCAAAAGCCGAGACATCACCCTGCCAACAAAGGTTCGCATAGTCAAAGCGATGGTTTTCCCAGTAGCCATGTATGGCTGTGAGAGCTGGACCATAAGAAAGGCAGAGCGTCGAAGAATCGATGCTTTTGAATTATGGTGTTGGAGAAGACTCTTGAGAGTCCCCTGGACTGCAAAGAGATCCAATCGGTCCATCCTCCAGGAAGTCAAGCCTGATTGCTCCCTGGAAGGACAAATGCTGAAGCTGAAGCTCCAATACTTTGGCCACCTGATGAGAAGAGAGGACTCTTTAGAAAAGACCCTCATGCTGGGAAAGATTGAAGGCAAAAGGAGAAGGGGGCGACAGAGGATGAGATGGTTAGATAGTGTCACCGAAGCAATGAATATGAAATTGGGTGAACTCAGGAAGCTAGTGGAGGACAGGGAGGCCTGGCGTGCTGTGGTCCATGGGGTCGCGAAGAGTCGGACACGACTTAGCGACTGAACAACAACAACAAATGTATGGCTGTGAGAGCTGGACTATAAGAAAGGCAGAGCGCCGAAGAATAGATGCTTTCGAATTATGGTGCTGGAGAAGATTCTTGAGAGTCCCCTGGACTGCAAGGAGGTCCAATCGGTCCATCCTATAGGAAGTCAAGCCTGATTGTTCCCTGGAAGGACAAATCCTGAAGCTGAAGCTCCAGTACTTTGGCTACCTCATGAGAAGAGAGGACTCTTTAGAAAAGACCCTCATGCTGGGAAAGATTGAAGGCAAAAGGAGAACGGGGCGGCAGAGGATGAGATGGTTAGATAGTGTCACCGAAGCAATGAACATGAAATTGGGCGAACTCCGGAAGCTAGTGGAGGACAGGGAGGCCTGGCATGCTGTGGTCCATGGGGTCGCGAAGAGTCGGACACGACTTAGCGACTGAACAACAACAAAAGGTTTCCCCATGACTGAATGGTCTAGTCGTGATCGACTGTAGGGGGCGGTACTCATCTCCATTTCTAAACCAAAGTTTCTGTGGTCATGTGGCCAGCATGACTATATGCTGTCGCGCACGGAACGCCGTTACCTTCCCACCGAAGTGGTACCTATTTATCTACTGGCATTTTACGTGCTTTCGAACTGCTAGGATGGCAGGAGCTGGGACAAGCAATGGGAGCTCACTCCGTTGCACAGTCTCGAACTGGTCAACAACCTTCCGGTCAACAAGCTCAGCTCAGTGGTTTAACCCGCAGCAGCACCATGTCACCGCAGTGCCACCATGCTATATACTTAATACAGCTCCCCTCTTATCCACGGTTTCAGGTATCCACGGTGGTGGGGGGCAGGAACCTATCCCCTGAAGATACTGGGGCATGTCTGTATATGGATCTAGCTTTTTGTTACCCGGCGTTGCCCAGGTAACAAAATTATCTTCCAGAGTTTATGAGTTTTGCACCCCTTCTCACCCCCTATGCTGAGGGGGGCCGAACCCAGACTCCAACCATGTCAGGAGCATCACCGCTCGCCTCGGCGACCCCAGAAACTACGGATTCGATGCCGATTTTGGCCATTTTCAACTGTTTTCACATGGGGCCCCCTGCGGACCCCCACCCCCGGGGGCGCTGGGGGCCCTGACCCCTGCAGTATTTGTCGCCAGGCCGCAAGGCACATGCATGCCAGGTTTTGTGCGTGTCGCTCCAGGCATTCCAGCAGGGCATGGTGGATGTTTTGTTTCGCACCCCTTCTGGTCCCTCATGCCGAGGGCCCCCCGAACCCGGACTCCGGTGGCGTCGGGAGTGCCGCTGCTCATCTTGGCGACCCTGGAAACTATGGACTCGACACTGATTTTGGCCATTTTCGGCCATCTTCACGTGGGGCCCCCTGCACACCCCACCACCAGGGGCGCTGGGGGGGCTGACCCCACAATATATGTCGCCAGGCCACAAGGCACTGGTGTGCCAGGTTTGGTGCGTGTCGCTCCAGGCGTTCCAGCAGGGCATGGCGGATGTTTTTGTTTCACACCCCTTCTGTCCCCCACACTGAGGGGGCCCCAAACCTGGACTCCAGCGGCGTTGGGAGTGTCGACCTCGGCGACCCTGGAAACTACGGATTCGACGCCAATTTTGGCCGTTTTCGACCATTTTCATGCAGGGGTCCCTGCGTAACCCCACCCCTGGGGGCGCTAGGGGGGCCTGACCCCCGCAGCGTTTGTTGCCAGGCCACTAGGCTTCCGCATGCTGAGTTTGTCACCAATCGGTCCAGGCATTCCAGCAGGGCATGGCAGACGTTTTGTCTCGCACCCCTTCTCACCCCCCACATTGAGGGGGGGGGCTGAACATGGACTCCAACAGCGTTGGGGGTGTCGCTGCTCATCTCGGCTAGCCCGGAAACTGTGGATTTGATGCCGATTTCGGCCGTTTTTGACCGTTTTCACGCAGGGACCCCCATGTACCCTCCACCCCCGGGGGCTCTAGGGGGGCCTGACCCCCGCAGTGTTTGTTGCCAGGCCGCAAGGTGTATGCGTGCCGAGTTTCATGCCGATCGCTCCAGGTGTTGCGGAGCCTATGCGAAACACACACACACACACACACACACACACACACACACACACACGCGCTCTTCTTTATATACAGTATATAGATATGTACTACGTGGAACCGAAGAGGCTATTGATTGAAGGGGATATACCTTGTATTTAGCTAAACTAAGCTGTTTTGCAGCAGAGAGGTTTACACTCACAGAAGATATCAGGTGATGAAGAGTGGCTTGCCAAATCACATTGGCCAAGACACTTGCCAAATGCCACAATCCCAAGAATCGCTGCAGACTGAAGCCAGAACTTCCCAGTTCAGTGTGTTTCGGAAAGGTGTGTTGTATGAATCACCCACTTGTCCTGGATTACTTGGGATGCATTTTAAACATAAAATGTCACAACTCCAAAAATAGAATCTGTGCAAATTCTGGTTTGTGCACACACAGACCAGAGGAGTGATCTGGGTGGGAGGGGAGAGCACCAGATTATACAGCAGGCTCCATTTCCATGGTTACAGATTCACAGAGGGGAAAAAACCCAAAGCAAAACCTTTTCTTCCCCATGTAATCCTCTTATGCATTAGTCATTCTACAATGGCAAATTGAAGCACTTGGCAGAAGTCTTCTACTACCATCCTTGGAAAGAAAATAAATGTTCTTACAAAGAAAGGGAGGAGGAAAATCAAAGGCAAACTGAGTACACAGACTGGTTGAAGTGACCTTGATGGATCCCCCCCCTGCTCCTTTCTGAGTCATTATAGCGAAACGTTGAGGTTGCCAGGGCTACTTCCTAATGTGCTACTTGTTGCAGCCACAGCAGTGGCCTAGCAACACGCACTAGAGACATTCTTGGAAAAGTGACTGAGAGGAAATCATGAGAAATGGCACCAGGGCAAAAAGGCAGGATATGAGCACTGTCGCTTGGCCCTTCTATCCCTCCTTTCCAGGACAGACAGTAAAATTACATTAAAAGCTGTGCATTGATGAAGGCAGAAACTGCTGCTGGAGGAAGCCCATGAGCAGGCTGGGTCTGGCGCCCGTAACCAGAAAAACATTTGCAAAGGCTTTTTGTTGTGTTCTTTGTGCAGATAAGGAAAATGGGTGCTCCTCAGGATAGGATTGCAGAGGCCGACACAGCAACTCTTCTGAATAGATGCTCAGAAGCATTGGCAAAGGCTGAGCATGTCAACTTGTATAGAAACTCATAGCAAAAGTGTTGGCAGGTTTCATTGTTTTCACTTACTTAGAGCACAATCCTAACCTGGAGTTAGGCCACCAAACTTTGGCTGGCACAAGAGCCACCGTAAAGCCCGTTGGGACCACTCTTGGAGTCAGGGAGGATGGCACATGTCTATGTGCTGGTCTCTCTGACTCTGAAAGTGGTTCAAACATACTTTATGGTGTCTCTTGTCCTGGCCAAACTTTGCTGGCCTAAATCCAGGTTAGGATTGCGCCCTCAGTGTAACCATAGAAGAATGTTCTGTCATGGGAAAAACCCCGAGACTGTGTTCTAGGCACTTCTAGGCACTTCCTGATTTTTGCCTCCTGCATTAATTTCCAGTCCTCCTAGGATCACAAGAGATTGTGTGTCCAAATAGTCAAAGCTGTATTTCATATGCTTCCAGCACAATCCTAGGCATGTTGACTCAGAAGAAAGTTGCACTGCGTTGTTGTCAGTAGGTGTGCATTGGAGGGCACTGTTAGAAGAACGGTCTTATTCTATTGGGCTTCTCTTTGAATGGAATTAGAGCTTCACGAGTGCTAGCTACCAGAAGACAGCTGCAAAGTGCACTCTGGGACAGCACGCTGTCAGAGAACCAGCAGGAAGTCTGAAGCCTTCCCACATGTGTTGCCTCTGTGCTGGTTGACATCCAATGCAGGTAAGCCAGTGTGGGTGATGGGAGGGGATGTGGAGAGCAAAAATGGGCAGGGAGGGGGAGGAACAGGGAGGATGTGGGAGGGGGTGGATCCAGCAGTGATGGCATGCAATAGATCCTATCCTCCTTATCTGTAACCCCCTACCTCCTTTCCCTCTGCCCATGAATGGTCTACTGCCCTACTGCCCATGATAGGTGGGAGTGGGGGAATATATATCTTTCCCTAGAGGTGCTGCAGGTACTAGGTACCCATTTCAGCTCTATTATTGCTCATGTGTGGTGGAAGTGCTGGCCACATCAGCTGGAACTAGTTTTGGCTTTGCTGGAGTACTTCTTGAAATGCAAAAGCAACCTTTAAAAGCAGGGAAAACTGTAGGACACAAAAAAGACCCATGCCCCAACCCTATCCTGGCATAACTAGCATTGCTCCAGTCGAGGCTGCCTTACAGCAGTCACAAAGCAGCCTTCTCTGATGAGAGCAGTGGGTCTGCTGGCAGGGAGGCTCACTGGCAGAACTAGAAAGACCTGCCAGAGCAGGTAAGCTGGTGCAGGGCTTGGGAGAGAGGTGGGGAAGGGGTTGAATGGAGTCAGAGGTGGGCAGGAGGGGGCAGGGAGGAGGGCAGATCAGGCCTGGGAGTGGGGTGGGATTGGTGGTGGCAAGTGCCAAATTCCGGTTCCTTTCCAGACCTTATCCACCTTCACAGAGTTATGTGGATTTGTGCCAGCAATTGAGCTGGCACAGGTTTCCCCTTAGTGGATCTTGGAGTTTACCCCTTATCCTAGGGAGTATCTCTGGCAGCTGAAAATCCCCCTTGGGATGAAGAAGAAGCCATGCCAGCACTGTGAGTTACCATGCAGGGATTTTGACAGAATTGTGCTATTGATCTATAAAGGGCATATTATAAAGAAAAATAAAAGTATGTCCATTGTGTCAGAGAGACCAGGGTGCTAAATGCAAATACAATGCAGGATTAAGAACAAATATAATTATAATGGGAGAAAACAACAAAAGAAAAAAAAGACCCCATCTTTCATGAGTGTGCAATCCTTGTACACTTCCACAGAACTTTGTGCCCCCTTTTAACTGACGATGTCACCTCTCTCTATATTCAAAGCTAGAGATCCATAGTGGATGTTTATGTCGACCCATTTTAGCACATGGCTCATCTGGGATCTATTTGACCTTAATGAAGTCTCCTTTGCTTTCAATATCACAAAAGTATTGACCATGTTCAGTTTTCGCTGAGTGCCCAGTCAGCAAAGCTGAGTCATGGCATCCTCCATTGTCTGGTGGTGTGAGATGAAAAGGCCACTTCCTTGGGGGTGTCACTGTTTAGAAGAAACCATTGCGTGCAACTGCCTCACGCTGCAGGCAGCCACATTTATGGAAACTTCAGCTGTACATAATGAACAGACCTTTAACCTGTAAAGCCTCCCTTGCCCTTTGACTTGCTCTTCCATTCAGGGAACCAGCTCACTTTTTAGGCCCCGCCCTATTGGTGCTTGGCACTGCCAGAAGTAGCATTCAGGCAGTGCAAGGCACTTGAGGGTGCTGTGAATGCCTGGCTGTCGCTGTCTCACACTGCTGGGCCACTGCCTCAAATGGTGAGAGGTGTGATGCACATGGCAAAAGCCCCAGGAGGCTTCACAGGCACTGGTAAGTTGGCAGCAGGTGCAGGTCACGGGCAGGGAGAAGGAGTAATGGGGCATTTCAAAGGAAGAACCAGGGGGCATGTTGGGGAGGGCCAGTGGTGCACACTGGATCCTATCCCCCATATTTCTGCCTGCCCTGCCCCATGGCTCTCCTTGGAGACCCATAGAGGTGATCAGGTGGCCATCAGGGCATAAGTGAAAAATATTTTTACTTACCTCTTGCAAGCTGTCTGACCAACACCACCAACACCACAGCATGCCCCACAGCCTGGTGAGACATGGGTGTGTCTGCATGCTATAATGCAGTGAGGGATTGGGCAGTAAGTGGAACATCCAGAATGTTTCCAGGACCAGACTAATATTCAGGTGCACAAGAATTTGCTGGTATGGCTTCCCAATACCTCATTCTAAACCTTGAACAGATATTAAACCCAAACCAATTGTCAGATATTAAACCCAAACCAATTGCATTCAGCTGAGTGAAAGAATTTGTTTGACTTTTGAAGAAGGCGGCATAATTGGCATTTTGTTGACAGATCTCCCCTGAACCAGGACTAGAGTTGCCATATATAAAAGATATGAGACCAAGTTCTATGATTGTGCACAGCTGGAATGGCGTAATTGTTTCCAGGATTGTCCTCAAATTTGCAAGTATAGTACATGCTGTTTAAACAGCTCCATGACATATTGTACTGTGTATTTCTACAGCATATCTTCTTACACTCTTTCCCCCCCGCATAATATTTTCAAGTAGTTTGCATCTCATTTCTTATGACTTCTAGATCTCAAACAATGACTCTGAAACTAAGATGGAATTATCTAGGGGAAGTCAAAACAATGTCACTGGCTTTTGGAGCCCTCCCTTGCCATTAATCAGTATAGAGGAAACCGGCTGAGGGCTCCTCTGCAGATTAAATTCTCAAATTTGCTATGTTTGTGCCTGGGCCCAATTATCTAGATTCTAATGATGAATCAAATCCCTCATCAGTTGTTGTTCAGTCGCTAAGTTGTGTCTGACGCTTCGCGACCCCATGGACCACAGCATGCCAGGCCTCCCTGTCCTCCACTAGCTTCTGGAGTTCGCCCAATTTCATGTTCATAACTTCGATGACACTGTCTAACCATCTCATCCTCTGCCGCCCCCTTCTCCTTTTGCCTTCAATCTTTTCCAGCATGCGGGTCTTTTCTAAAGAGTCCTCTCTTCTCATGAGGTGGCCATAATATTTGAGCTTCAGCTCTCATCAGTTGTACTGTGCCCAAAACTTAAGACCTTGTTTTCCTTTTGGAGATCCATGTCTTGGGTGAATTCACAAGGAACCTGTTGGACATCAATAACAGCCCACTTTTCAGAGAGCTATGGCAGCAGATATCTCAATCTGCTACCACAAGGCATCATAATGCACTGCCATAATGTGTTGGAGCTGCTGGTACAAATGGCCGGAGTCTCCATGTGTCTGCCAGAGAGCGGCCCATCCCAAATCGGAGCAGGTGAGGTGTTGGCATGGGTGGTCATGGATGGCTCTGGACAGGTTTGGGGAGCAGTGAGATCAGGAGGTAGTTCAGAGTTGGGAGGAGATCGGTCTCAGTGTCAGATCTCTGGGACAACAGCGCTTTTAAGTGCTTGATTAAGCTAAAGCTGATGCTGGAGCAAAGAACCTTGTAGTTCCTGTCCAAGGTCCTGAAATTCTGATTCTGGCTTATTGATGTCCTGCTGCTGAATTGCTCCGCTTTGTAGAAACTTGCAGTCCAGTTGGTCCCCTTCAGAGGGCCTGTATTTCTGATCCTGGAGTAGGACACCCTGGGGCTTAAAGATCTATAAGGAAGCAGGGACAAAGGTAAATAGAGATACTCCATAAAACTACAGTTCCCAAGATTCAATTGAAAAGCCAGGGCAATTAGATCAAGGTAAATACACAGCATCGAAAAAGAATCAGAGTGATACTGTTTGGTAAAACTAGGCCTAGACCTGAAATCAACAATAGTCTCATTCATATTTAGGTGCAAAATTAAAATAATTTAAAAATCAAAGCAGAATCAATTGTTAGTGTAAACTAAAGCTGCAATCCTATACACACTTACCTGAGAATAATGTGTCCATTTAAACCTGCATATGCGTGCATTGAATCACACCATTAGGTCACTCAAAGCCCATTTGATGCACTTCTTTACAACAGCAGCTGTCCTAAAAGGCCAAGTGACAACATGCGGAGCACGCCAACACTGGGCCAGTCCAAACTGACATGGCCACCACAGACAGTGTTGGTAAGTTGGCATGGGGGATGTTTCATGGGCAGGGAGGGGGAGAGCAATGGGAGTCTTTGGGTGGATTGAGGGAGAGCTGGAGGCAGCGATGGGATCTGCAAATTGAGAAGGGGGACGCTGGGCGGGACTTAGGCGGGACTTCCATGTGATTGGCTGCCCATCCGCAGTGTTCCACGGCTGCCCTGGCCTCAGGGGGGCTGCCCCCAGTTGGCGCGCCCCACTGCTGCTCGCCCAGGCACCCAGCGCGCCCCCCACCCGTCCTCCGCGGCAAGCAGGAGCCCCCCCCCCCGAGGCCAGGGCAGCCGCGGAACGCTGCGGATGGGCTGCCAATCATGTGTAAGTCCCGCCTAAGTCCTGCCCAGCATTTCCCTTCTCAATTTGCAGATCCCATCATTGGCTAGAGGCTGTGAGCAGGCTAGAGGGGCATATCTCAGTAGCAAACATACACATCAGAACCTACTCCCCTCATTTCAGCCTGCACTGCCTCCTTACTCAGCTTGGACACATGCCGGCTATAGAGCTGGTGTAGTTATGAGGAGGCCTTTAGGCCATCAGAAGGCCTACCTGGAGATAAGGGAACAAAAGTTCTCTTACCCCGCAGAGATCCTTTGATCCCCCACCCACCATGGGATGCAGCATGTGCCCTCATGGTGTGGCTGCATCACTGCCAGTGGCAGAGGATAAGATTGGGGCATTTATTCCATGAATCTTAACTGAAATTGAAGGAGATGTTTTCTGTTTCATATCATTTGCTTGTCTAATCAATCAAATACATAACAAAACCGGACCTCAGTGTGACTTTTGCAAATGTGAAGAAGAGCCACAGTACTGAGTTCTGCTTTTATTATTAATTAAATGTATTGAATGTATGGTTCATGGCAAATATTGGGTTTATAATTAAATTGTTCCTCACCAGATTAAACAAAATGCAATCTAAATGGAACACATGGGGAAGAAATTAGCATGCTTCTGAAGAGTGTCTTGTTTAATACAGTGTCAAGCACTTCAAATTAACCTATCAGCCATTAACTGCTTTGATTTCACAAAATTTTGCTGTGAAAGGCTAATTGTCGCAGCTGAATCAAGTTATCATCTTAGCAAAGATAAATGTGTTTCATTGCATGCATGCATATTCATCAGACAGGGTGTTTTTGACTGGCAGCCAGACATTGAAGTAATAAGGAGAGTTGAGTTGGAAAACAAAAATAAAGTTCTTTTTTTCTAGTTTGCTAATAATAATTTGCATTTTCAATCTTTTAAATCTGCAGATATCGGGTGATGCAGGTCTTGAATGGAGACTCCTGCTTCTGCAGTGGTAGGTGGCCAGAATGTAGGCCATGGAAGCTAAAGGCTAATCAGCACAAGTTGCAACCAGCAAAACACTATATTTGGGTCAGAGGGTAGCTGCTGCCACTGAACCTGCCCCTTCCTGGGCCCACTCCACCCTCCTCCCCACTCTGGAGGTGCTCTACCTGCTTTGGCAGGTGTCTAGCACCCATCTTTGTGTGGACCTGGCTGCTTGCGGTAGAGGCCAGACCATATGCACTGGTACTGTTGTGTTTGTGACAGCTGCAAAGCTGTTTATGTCAGTGGGGCCCATGTTCCATTGGGAGAAATGGCCAATAGCATTGGGACGATGGAGTTGTTCCTTAATTGATGCACATTTCTCTCCCCCCCATTATTGCCTCTGGTGAAATGTTTTAAATAATTGTATTTTTCATTTAATGGCAAACAAAAACAGACAGCATAGCCATCATAAGAAGGAGAGAGAGAGAGAGAGAGAGAGAGAGAGAGAGAGAGAGAGAGAGAG
>JAJKFI010000018.1:589828-610640 GCA_029204185.1 Lerista edwardsae | reverse complement strand
GAGAGAGAGAGAGAGAGAGAGAGAGAGAGAGAGAGAGAGAGAGAGAGAGAGAGAGAGAGAGAGAGAGAGAGAGAGAGAGATTAAAAAAGCCAGGATCTGCAAAACTTATTTACTAGAGGTAAAGGTAAGATTACCCTATGCCATGAGAAGCACATTCTGAAATCTTGCCATTGTTCTCTAGTACTGGTTTAATTCACCTACTTGCTAGTGCTGCCTTCTAAGATAAATATTTTGACTTAAACTGACCAGCATTCAGCCACATCTTTAAGAAAGACAGCACCAATGGGGTGGTTCTGTCAGTTTGCTTTTTTGAGGACACAATTCTAACCTGGAGTTAGGTCAGTGCAGCTAGGCCAGCAAAGTTTGGGACACTGTAAAGAATGTTTGGACCACTTTCGGAGTCAGGGAGGATGGCAGATGTTTGACTCCGAGAGTGGTCCAAATATTCTTTATGGTGTCCCTTGTGCCAGCCAAACTTTGCTGGCCTAACTGTGCCGGCCTAACTCCAGGTTAGGACTGCGCTCTTACTTGGCTTGCTCACTGTAATTACTCAGGGTTTTTTTTTTTTTTTTAAATCTACGGATTTCTTTTAATACTGTGATTAGGCAATCAACATCAGTACAATCAAGTCCTTTTGAAACATATTAGGGGTTGTTTCTCTTTTTCTCTGCACCATCAATCTTAACCCTTGGACTCAAAATGTGAATGAAATGTAGTCAGGCAATCTCTGAAATGCATACAAATAGCATAAGAACTGAATTCCAAGGGCAGCATTAGAAGTTTTTTTAAAATATAATTTATTGCCAGTTCACTGACAAGTAATCAATCCAATCCAAAGCAATCCTGTGTTGCCTCTTGAGCCCTGATGTCAATAAACTGATCTGACACAATCACTGTGCTGTCAGGAAGAGACAAAGCACTTCATCGCTGCAAGAGGCATCTTGCCAAAACTACCAAACTGGCTTCAAAAATTGGTTTTAAAAGAAAGCAGCTGAAAGATGTGAAAAGTAAGTAACTGTTGGAAAACATGTGTCTTTTTTGCTGCCGGCTATACTGTTAATGCTCCGACTCATTGTAGAGCAAGAAGGACTCACAACTCTTTTGTATTTAGAACTGATATATGTGGAGTATTAAGCCATGGGACCATTATCACAGGCGCCAGTTTTTGGAAGGCTCCAGCATGGAGTGAAAAACAGAATGATTGCCAGTGACCGGCCGGGGGGGGGGGGAGAGGAGGAGGCGGAAGCTGGCTTCTGTTCACACATCTCCCCTGTCCAAGACGGCTTGCAGAAGCTTCTCCTGAGGCTCTGGGAAGGAGAGGTGGAAGGAGGCCTCAGAAGGCAAAGGAGGCTACAAGGAAGGGGCAGACCACGAGGAAGGAGAGAGGGAGACTCCTCCGAGGTGCTGTAAGCGCTCAGTTATCATGTGGGTCATGCGCTTCCTGCCAAAGCATCACTGTGCAGAGCACCTCCTAGTCCAGTGAATGGCAAACCTATGACATGCGTGTCAAAGGTGACACACCGTAACATTTGGGGTGACACGCCAGCATTCACCAACACCTGACAAAAACTAAGTTTATTCATTTTTCATTTTTGTAATTATTTGAAGTTTCTTTATGTAATACGCAAAGGAAGGGGAGGATTGGACACATGATTGGACTGTATTTCTTCTTTAAATAAATGAATATGAATAATTGTTTCTCTTTGGTTTGGGAGAGGGGTTGACACACCAGCAGACTCAAGTTAAGCATTTTCCAAAGTTTTGACAGCCCAAGCCCAAAAGGTTCGCCATCGCTGTCCTAGTCGTTGGGTTGCAAAGTGATGCTGTGGCAGAAGCCGTGCAGCTGACAGTGTGCCCTGCAGTGCCATTCCTAGAAGAGGGAAACGCTACATTTTCAGGCTCTTGAATGCCTGCGTAAAGTCGCCACTCCCCCTTGCCTTTCAAGGCATTGAGGCTGTGCAAGCAAAGCAGAGGAGATGCCTCCACGTTTTGTTTTGCAGCCATGAATGGCTCTGAAGGCAAGGGGGAGTGGCTGCTTTACACAGGCATGCAGGAGCCTGGAAAACATAGCATTTTGCTTCCCAGTCTAGGAATTCCGCTGGCGCCCTGCATGATAATTGGGCATGTCTAGAAAAACATTATCAAGATTTGCACATTTTCTCTTTTGTTATTTGCAGCTTATGAGTTTCTCTGTGAGAACAAAGTGCTCATTTCTGGCCATTGTCACTTCCATGAAGTCACTTCCAGCTTAATGATGTCACTTCTGGCCCTCAGTAGGTTCCAGGCAAGCTACGCAGCCCACAATATGAACGAATTTGTCACTGTTCTAGTCATTTTGCAAAAAGAATGCTGGCTCTAAATCAGCACATGTTAAGTACTTTTCAAGCCCCATTGATTTCAGAAGGAGAGTGTTGAGCATGTACTTATCCTCCAATTGGAACCAATGAGCTTTAGGGGAAGAAAAGCTATAAAATCAGAAACGATACAAAAAAACCTACCAAATTGCACACATAGGAATGCATAAGACTCCAAACACAAAAGAAAATATAATTCAGTGGGCTTCAACAGTGTTCCATTTCAGCTGGATTGTACACATTTGTATTCAAGAGGTAAAAGTTCGTCTACCAAGCTCCTCCAAAAGTTTGTGATATCAAAAAATGCAAAAATAAGGAACAAAAGAGTTGTATGTATTGCTGGTATGATCCTTCAGTAACGTAACTGGAACAAAAGCACAAGTTTATGTATGTCTACTCAAATGTATATCCCATTATGTTCAGTGGGGCTTACTCACAGGAAAGGGCAACCTTAATTTTATGTACTCCATGAGGTTTATAATCAATGGTAAACCAAATACTCAGCTCAAATCTTCTTTATTCAGAAGTAAGATCCATTATTGTCAATGGGGTTTACTTCCAGGTGAGAGTGGATGGGATTACCTAGTGTCTAAGAGTGCAATCCTAACCTGGAGTTAGCCCTGCACAGTTAGGCCAGCACAGTTTGGCCGGCACCAGGGCCACAGTAAAGTGTATTTGAACCACTCTCAGAGACAGGGAGTGGGGCAGGTTTGGTAGCAGCACATGTCAAATCCTAACCCTCTTCCTGGACCTGATCACAGAGCAACCTGGACTTGCACCAGCTGACGCTGCTCTGAGTTGATCCACTGGGCCCACAAAGGCTTACCTTCACCCCTAGGTGAAGGAACAAGTGTTCCCTTTCCCTGAGGAGGCCTCCTGTAGGATGCAGCTGAGGCTACACTGCCACCACTGCATCACTGGGCAGAGAGTTAGATAGGATCAGGCTGCCGAATCATCACCCAATTTACCTAAATCCTACCCAATTTCTGAACACAGATGCAGCCGCAGTGCAGCAACACAATAGGGGATGAAATGTTCCCTTATCTTGAGGAGGCCTCCATGACTTCTCTGCCACCATAGAATGCAGCACACATCCAATTAGGATGGGTACATCAGGGCTGGACAGAGCCGGAGTAGGTTCTGATTGCACCTGGGCCAGGGCAGTGACAAACAACGTCACCGCATGCCCCCCGCCGCCTCTCCATCCCCGCTTCCAGAACTGTTCCATTTCAGAGTGTAACAGAGGCAAGGGCAGATGGGAGGACCCAGCTCTGTGCCGCTTTCTTCCGTGGTGCACCCAGGTCCCTCACTGGCATCCATGGCAGGAGCTACTGTACACTGCACCCTATGGGCGCGACGCTTCTGGGGCTGGAAAATTGGATAGGATTCTGCAGAATTGAATTTTACTAGGAAAGAGGCAGCTCTATGTCTGCAGGAAAGGACACAGGATGCAATTGAAAGCATACTCACCTTGGAGTAAATTATACAGAACCTAATGGAACTTATGTCCGAGTAGACATTCATCAGACTCTGCTGACAGAGTAGAGGCACATTTAGAAAATTTAACTATGCAAAAATAAGAATGGCAATGTGCAAATAGCACATTGCCTCCCCTTTGCCCCACCCACGCACACAGGCACGAAGCCAGAGCTCGAATGGGCTGCTTACACTGCAGCCTGGGGGCGGGACGAGCGAGGATAGTATCCACGCTCGTCCCGCCAACAGCTCATTCGAGCTCCAGCCAGGCGTTGCGTTCCCTCCCACCCTCCCATTTAGCAGGCTGGGATTAGCTGGTCGCTTCGGGGCCGGGTAGGAATTTTTTGCATTCAGCCCGATTGGCCGGGGCTGGGCGTTTTTTCGCCTACCCCAGCCTGCGGCGGTTGGGCGGTTAAATTAATTGGTCACTATAAACTGGCAGGTAGCGTGCGGGGGGGGGGGTAGGTAAGTTCTTCTGTATATTCGGCGTCCACCGGAGGTAGCACGGTTCAGGATCGGCCAAAAGTCCCTCATAAGTTGCCTGACCGGCTCGGTGAGGTGGCAGGCTTTTCCTGGATCGGATGCGGCGAAGCTGCCCTTGGGCTGCGGCCGGGGTGAGCTGAGCGGTCGAGCTGCCTCTGCCTTTTGGTAGGCGAGGAGCGACCTGGCTTGGCCATGCCAAGCTGAACGGTCAGGAGCCAGGTGGTACGCCCGTCGTGGTCATCCAGATCACCTCCGGGGAGGCAGACGGCTAGGGCCGTTTCCCCGAGATCCCGCACGCTTTAGTATGCTCTGCTGCAATTGTAAATAGTTAATAAAGCGGCCCTGTTTAACTCCAGCTCTGGTCTCGTGGTGTGATTTTGCGTCGTGCGGGGTAAGAAAGTCGCCTTCTTGAAAGTCAGCAGTATGAAAGAATATGAGCCAATGATTCAACCATACATCCATTTCTTGGCTCCGGCTAAGAGTATTTGTTGTGTTACAGTGGGATGGCCATTAACATTTCAAAGATATTGTCTCATTATGCTTTCCATTAAAATGCCTCACAGCACCATCTAGAACAAGAAAACCTGAAGTCCAATTAATGTCCTTCAATTAAACCCGAGCCTATTCCTCTTAATGGATGTGTTAATGGAGATAGACACATCGTTATCACAGTCAACTTTCACTCCTGAAAAGTGTAGCTCATTATGAGAAGTAAAAGAAGTGTATAGCTGTCATCATTTAAATTGCTAATAGTAAATCAGAGATCTCTAGCCTCTAAATCTTTTGTTTATTTTATACTAGCTTTTTGGTACCCTGCGTTGCCCGGGTAACAAATGTCATAGGGTGTGTCACCAATCAGGTTAGCGACCCCGAAAACTATGGATTTGACAGTAATGTTGGTTATTTCGGACATTTTGTTTTGTGCTCCTTCTCACCCCCCACGCCGAGGGGGGGCCAACCCGGACTCCAATGGCATCAGGAGCATCACCACTCGTCCCGGCAATCCTGGACATTAAGGATTTGATGCCGATTGCGGCCGTTTTTGACTGCTTTCATGCAGGGGCCCCTGCGTACCCCCACCCTGGGGGTGGTACGGGGGCCTGACCCCCGCAGTATGTGTCACCAGGCTGCAAGGCTGGTGCGCATCGCTCCAGGTGTTCCAGCAGGGCATGGCGGATGTTTTGTTTTGCACCCTTTCTCGCCCCCCCACGCCGAGGGGGGCCAAACCCGGACTCCAATGGCATCAGGAGTGTCGCCGCTCATCCAGGCGACCCCAGAAACTACAGATTAGATGCCGATTTTGGTCATTTTTGACCATTTTCACGCAGAGCCCCCCACATACCCCCACCCCCGGGGGCACGAGGAGGGCCTGACCCCCGCAGCGTTTGTCGCCAGGCTGCAAGGCATGCACATGCCGAGTTTGGTGCCAATTGCTCCAGGCGTTGCGGAGCCTATGTGGAATATATGTACACACACACACACACACACACACACACACACACACACATTCTTCTTTATATATAGATAGATTATGTTCCAGTTTCTAAGATGTTTCAGTACAGTCATGTACTTGGTACAAGTGTGTGCTGTTACAATTACTGAGTAGGTCATAAACATCTATACAATGTTAAGATTCTATGTTATTTTTCCCATCATGCCTTCTGCTTCCTATTCTTCCTTATGATAGGAATTAATGTCCATGGACTGTAGAGTGTTCTGTCACGAAGGACAGAGTTATCCGAGTGAGCTACAGAATGATCTGTCACAAAGACCAAGATAAACTTGGAATGTGCTAAGAGCGGATGGAAGGACACTGGGTTGGGAAAAAAAACCCACTTATTCTGCCTTGCTAGAAGCCTTGCTTGCTAGTTTGGGCTGCATCATCTTTGCTTGAGCTAAAAGGTCTATGTTTTGCTGTGATCAACATAGGAGCTGAGCCAGTCCCTATGAGGATTCAGCCTCTTGCTTCAATCAAAACCTAAAAATAAGCCAGTCTCTTGCTGGTGTTGGCTTCTTTCTTGCAGTCAGAGAAATGAACTTCTCATTGGGGTTTTGTCTACAACACTTATTTTTCCTGTCTTCCCTTCCCCAATATGCCTGCATCATTATTTTGATGTATTGCTTCCTTCCTCTTTTGCTGGAAAACCAACGTGTCACACCTGGAGTTTCCTTCATCTGATCATTGGACGTATCAATTGAGCTTCAGCAAGCCTGAATCTCCATGTATTTACAGACGCGATCCTGGGGCCAGAGAGTCTATGGACCTTTCCAACATAATTGCAATTTCCAGGATCTTTCAATGAGGTGTTTTAAAAATTGCATAATGAATACAATTACATTATATGTGTAATATAATTGTTTGGATCAGGGAGAGATGCAATGGTGGCAGAAAGATAACTTTGTATCCTAAAGGAACAACCACCACCCTTAGGTCCTGCTCCACATAAAGCATGGAGCATCTCAGATGGAATATTAAACAAGAAATGTATGGAACAGGAGTTGCTAGGGCATGGAACAAAAGAGGCAACCCAGTCCTAAGCGGCCTGACTTCCATTGGAGCAGCAGTGCCAAAACTGCTTCCACTGCAACCAATGATTATCCCCTTCCCCGGGGAAGGCTACTGGCTCTGCAATGGGCTTCTCTAGTCTGTGCTGGCTACTTTGCTGGCACAGACTTGAGAATTTCAGTGTCAGGCATGATGGCCCAATACAGAGGATAGGATACAGCCCAATACAGAGGAGGCCACCACCAGTCCCATTCCCTGCTTGGACCGGATCTGCCCCTTCCCTTGCAGGAGAACAAAAGATTCAACATCTCCTTCTCCCATCTAGTTGTCTGCTAAAAATTGCCCTGCCTTCCATTTTACAGCTACTCAGAAACCTACAGTTGAGGAAGCTCCAGGGCTGCTACTCTAAAATGAGGGCCCAATGCTATCAAACTTCCCGGCGCTGATGCAGCATCAATGCAGCCTTGACTGATTCGGGCCACTTGGCTTCCTTGGCTCTGTGCCTGCTGTTTAGGTATTTAGCAGGCGCAGATCCGAGGAACCTCCCCTGGGCCTCCCCGGGGGCAAGGGCATGAAGGGCAATGATCTTGCCATTTCAGTGCAATTGAGGATTGCACTCTTCAAAAAAAAAATCACTACAACAGGAATGCAACAAGAATAAGGTCTGCACAGCTTCCAAGGTGGCTGCTCCCAGCTTACTGCAACCCACCTGACATCAGGTGGGTCCCGACCCACAGTTCGAGAAACACTGCTACAGAAAATGATGCTCTGCAAAAACAGAAGTGCTAAAGCGACAGAGTGCTTTTGCAATAGACATGTCATGTGGGGTGGCTCAGGTGACCCTTACAAGGTTTTTAACCTATGCTAATCCTGTGAGTCTTAGGGTTGTCACCTGGTAAATTGACAATGTACTACACATTTTATTTTCTAGGCTTTTTTTATGATCCAATACTTTTCACACCTCCAGAGGAAAAATCCATCTCCATTGCACAGCAATGCAACTTTTACGTTGACTTTTCAAGCTGCCAAAAGAAAGACGAATCAAGAAAGAGGAAGTCAGAAGCAGCAACATACTTTGTGTTTTCCAGGCTTCTTTTCTCTATAGAGCAGCTATCATCAGCCTGAAAAGTCGGGTTATTCATCAAACAGCTGAATGCCAATGGAAACACTGCAATCCTCATGAAATATATGCTGCTTCTCTAAAGAACAGAAATATGTATGTCCAGGACCACCATTGTCAAAGTGATGATCTGTTCTTGATAATGTTACTCTTAAGAACCAAAGAACAACAATATAAACACTATAAAACATTCCAGACACACAGAATGGGGGAGCAGCTCCATGAGAGCTGCACCCCTCTTTACCCCACATTCTGGCCCATGACAAAGTATGTTGCAGCTTCCGACTTCCTTTCTGTGGACAAGGCCTTGGTGGACTCTGTTGTGGCCCACTGTCTTGACCCTTTGGGATTGGTGGAGAGGGGCTCTCTTGGGGCTAAGACTGAGGGAGCTCGGAGCCAGACTGTCATGCCGGTGTAGCCTGGGGGAACTAGATGGCTGGTGCCATTTCTCCCAAAGTTGCCATCCCAAAGTAGTCACCTGCACATGGGGTTGTTTAGAGTTGCCCCATTACAGGTCTTATGTTAATCAATAAAGTGACTCTTTTACCCAAGCCTTTGCCTGGCATGTTTATTTCAGAGTTTTAAGGGTAGTGCATGGGCCATTAAACTGTAGATGTACATTAAAATCCTCAAGCGACTGCACATACACGTGTGTGTACACACACACACACACACACACACACACACACACACACACACACAGAGAGAGAGAGAGAGAGAGAGAGAGAGAGAGAGAGAGAGAGAATAAAATCCTAGCCTAGAGTTATGTCAGCAAAGTTTAGTCAGCACAAAGGGTCACCCTCGGAATCAGGGAGGATGGCGCATGTCTGTGCGCTGGCCTCTGAGAGTTGTCCAAACATGCTTTACATTGGCCCTTGTGCCAGTCAAACTTTGCTGGCCTAACTGTGCCAGCCTTACTCCAGGTTAGGATTGCACCCACACATACAGTACATTAGGCCCATGTTTAAAAAATCCCATAGTAATGGAGTATTCGTCTTATCTCTCCCATGCTCATATAAATCAGACATCTGGTCTGCCTTAGTAACCACTATGTATCATGTGTTCTTAAAATGCATCAATGTTCTTTAAATGTGTCAGTCTTCCTGCCGGGTTCATAGATGAACATATATGTGCACATTGGTCTACTTTTGAAGCAATGAGCCAAGCCATATCACAATGAAAAAGAAAAATACTATATCATTATACAACTATAATATGAGTGACTATAAAACATTTTTGACACTTCAGTTTAAATAGCAAAGGTGGACTTGATGGTTCTGGACAAATTAAAAATGACTGCTAAGGGACAATGTCATCTTACAGTATAACTAATGCATTTGAAGATGCTGGGGGGCAGAGGTCAATGGAAGACCCAGTTTCACCTTGAATCAGCACTCAAGTCTGTGTGATTCAGATTAAGGCTACTTTACGTGTCAGTTGTATGTACCAGTGGACTGTATTAAGTAGCCTGAGGCTCCAATCCTATCCCCTGCCAACTAAACCATTCAGCACGGATGGAATGAGCACTGCATGCTAAGGGCAGGGTGGGGGGACCAGACATCCCAGGAGAGGTAAGCACACAACTTTTTAAGTAAACCACCTGGTCTCCAATGGGTCTCCTCGGGTCTATGCCAGTTCTTTTGCAGGTGTAAGTCTGAGACGACTTCTAGGGGCAGTTCTAGGCTGAGAAGGGGGAATAGGATCTCTGCGGGCCCAATTGCCATGGAGATCTTCCCCCTCCTGCCCCTGAAGCACACTTGTCCCCACCTTCTCTCTGCCCTAATATGCCCTGATCAGCCTCCATTCCCAACCTTACTGCTCTGGAGGAGGTCTGGCAATTCGCCACTGCTGATGTAAGAGTTCCTGACCCAAGCCATCCATAGTGTGGACCAACTTGTGTGATGGCAGGCCTAGCCTTAAGCTGACAGGCGAGATCACAAGATCAATCAGCAATACGGCCTGTATAGGATTGGGCTGATAGGATTGTCAAAGGAAACCAAGGCAAGGAAACCATTCAAACCCCTTCAGAAGGTTCAGGACACTAAAAGGCTGGAGCATGTTCAGTAGTTCCTTTAGTTTCTATAATATTTGGATCAAATTTTCCTACTCACCTTTGGTTACCCACAAATAATTAAGTGACTTCATGTTTTTACAATACAAAAAAGAATTGATAAATACTCTACCTGAGCATGAAATTGGGCGAACTCAGGAAGCTAGTGGAGGACAGGGGGGCCTGGCGTGCTGTGGTCCATGGGGTCGCGAAGAGTCGGACACGACTTAGCGACTGAACAACAACAACAAATACTCTACATTGTTCTACCCAGTTGGAACCAATCAGAAGGATAGCACCCCAGGTCTTTATCCTGTGTCATGCTCAGGGTCTATTGCAAGATGAAAGTATTGTCAAACCATGAGGGATCAGTGACCATACAGTGGTGCTATCCAGCTCAGCATATAAGTAAGTAATTGAAAAATTTCCAAGGTTTAGTAACTCATATGCTGAGCCAGATAGCACTCTGGTCCCTGTTCTGGTCACCCTGTACCAAGGAGACCCAATACAGATGCTCGGTACTTCAAAAAAGGGGGCTTCTCAAAAATTAGGGGACTAGTAAAAAAAGGAGGCCAAAAAGGGAAAGTGAAAAGGATCGAGTCTCCCTAGAGTACACAGCACTAATTAAAAACCATGTGTGGAACATCAGGTCAGGAAATGTGCAATGTATGGAATCAAATCTATTTGTGCTGTACTCTATTGTGACCCTTCATGATTTAATACAACAATATGCAGGATTAACAAGGATATGAGGCCATTCTTTGCTGGGGAAGATCAGTAGTAGCATCAAAAATGTCCTTAAACAAAGCAAATGCCTTGGAAACAAACACAAATGAGCACTGAAAAGTTAAAATGATTGGGCATTTTTATGTAGGACAAGTGCAATGGTCTATAAAGGCCAAGAGTGAAGGAGTCATGTAGCTTTTAAAAATATTTCTGTTTTCAGTAGCTAAAGAAAGCTGCAGATCTGAATAGTACAATCAGCAGGCCCCCAAAATAAAATTTACAGCATTTCAGCTTGGAAATGACAAAAGCCTCAATCAATCTATGTTGCTCTGTTTTGCTGGAAACATATCTCTCTGGCATTCATTTGAAATGGACATGACTCACCAAAATCGTCAAACTGTTGATCAGATTAAACGTGGAAATCTGAAATGTATCTTCCTCAACATTCAGGATGTACCACTGGTGGAATAATATTACCGCAAACAGTGAGCAGGCAGATCCATCGAGAAACTTGTTATCAAAGGCTTGTACTTCCATTGAGTTGAGCAGGCTTTTGTTACAATTGTCAAGGCTCATTTTTCTTGGCACCGTCAATTCTGTCTTCACATTCCAAGAATCCTTAAAAGCTTCTAAGAGCTGTGAGATGTATTTTTTCCCCTCTCAAATTTGTGTGTCATCACTGATTTCTGCACAGGGAGAATATTTCCTTAAAGGCAACAGTTCCTTTAAGGCAGCTTTGGGAATAGACATATGAATGCTCCTGGCTCTTGTTTTTCCAATATTACAGGTTCACCAGTAGGTATATAGCCTCTAGGGTTGCAGTAGATACTCTGGACCTGATCCTATTGGGCTTAAAGTGGGCAGTATGAGCATTGGGCTTAAAGTGCCCACGTGAAGACACCGTAAAGCACCTTCCCTGTCAGTGGTAAGGCCTTACTGCCAGTCAGGGGCGGACCTAGTGAAAATGGCGCCCAGGGCACCCAATAGAAGTGCGCCCCCACGGGAGCCCAGGTCTACCCACCAGAAGCAGCCGTGGGTAGACCTGTTCTACACGGAGCCCAGATCTACCCATTAGAAACGGCCAACTACAAAAAAAAAAAAAAAAAAAAAAGATCCGACTAAGAACCAACTACAAAAAAAAACCCAAAAAACTAAGGCTAAGCTCACCGTTACCTTAAAAGTTATGCCTTGGCACTGGATGCCTTGACACTGGAAAGATATTTTGAATGGGTGGGGGAAGGTCTGCACTATGGATGCCTTCCTGACCTGTGGAGTGCTGGTCTACCCGCTGCCATTTCTAATGGGTAGATCTGGGCTCTGGAGCCCAGGTTTACCCACGGCCTGTTTCTAATGGGTAGATCTGGGCTCTGGAGCCCAGGTTTACCCGTGGCTGTTCGTAATGAGTAGATCTGGGCTCCGGAGCCCAGGTCTACCCGCGCAATGTTGAGGGGGGCCACTGGCGCCCCCCTAGACAGCCCCAAGATGGTGCCCAGGACTCATGCCCCCCTGCCCCCTAGATCTGCCACTGCTGCCAGTGCCAGGCCAGTAACAGTGTTGCACCACCCAGAGGCAGCAATGCATGCTGGTGAGTGTACTGGTCACTGGTGTTGTGTGTTTTCCTGCTAGGGCAGGAGGACATTCCTGGGCAGGGGAGGGGCGGAAAAGGGGTGGGACCACTGGCGACTTTTGCTGCTAGATCCTGACCTCTGTGTCGGGCCACACAGCCCTACATGGAGGCCCTCACAAAAGGCCCTACCCAGAGGCAAAATAGCCAGTGCAGAGGTGAGGGGACACATCGCCCACCCTGCGCCCTTAGCCTTACCCCTCCGAGGAGCCTCAGGTGCTTGCCTGGGGCCAGTAGGATGCAGTGGTAGCTGTCTGGATTGGGCTGTTCGATAGCTCCGGATTGGGCTGTCCGAGGTCTCAATCACTGGAATGTGGAACAACCCATGGATCTAAAGAGGATGGGCCTGAACAGCGTATTTGGGAGGAATGCCACCAGCATGTTCATAAAATGGTCTCTATTCTGGTGACAGTCAGACCAATATTCCCCCTCAGGGTGACCAGGCACAATTCAGAACAGAATGCCTATACCTTTAATCATTGCATAGAAGATGGAACATTGGCAGGTGCAGCTCAACAGGGAAGGGTTTAAGAAGCAGCACCTGCCAACATTTCCTCTTCTAGACAATGGTTAAAGGTACGGGTACTCTGTCCTCCATTGTATCTGGTCACCATGTGAACAGTCATCTTTTCAAAACCAACAGCCTTAGGAAGAGTTGCCAGTAGACAGAAAAGGGGATACTGCATTGTGGGTAAACTCTATTCAAAAGAACTATGACTCAGGTATAAAAGCTTAAATAGAAAATCACTAGTTATCGTTTCAAACAGCAACATCCTCTAATAACTAAATAGCAGAGGCTGAAGTGTTGCTCGCCTGTGATCCAAACACAGTGTTCATGTTCACCTATGCTTCTGCTGTATGAATGCATGACTAGAGAAGCTACTAGAGTAATACTAATATTTCCCCCTTTTGCCTTGACAAGTTATTCCCACCCACCATTTCTAGCTATTTGCAGCTAGCTGTCTTACCCTTCTAGATGCAGTGTCAGTCTCAGGTCAGGGAGACCCAGAGTGTCGAGTATCGAGTATTTCAGGCTTGTGGCCAATAGTGGCAACAGAGCAGTCAAGAAAAAAAAAACCCCACAAGCCTCTGCAGTAAAGATGATATTTGGGACTCAGAGTAAAGCTCAGTCTGGGGGCCCTTTTTGTTTGCTGGCATTCTGTCTTTCTGGCTCATTGGCATTTTTAGAAACGGCTCGTATCTATTTTTAAAGCTACTATGAAGAATGCTTAAGAATTTGAGAGTGCTTAACTAATCTTTCAGGAGCTCATATCTATACACAGCCCCTCACAGTAAGCACACAGTGAGTGTGTGTATTGAGCAGGGCCTCACTGCAGTTGGCCTCTGGTGCCTTCTCTTCTTTCCCACCCATGTCCTGACCCTTTGGTCAACCAGGCCAAGTCGACACGGGACACTGTCTCGGGACCAGTGCTGGGCTGCATGCAGGCTGCTGCAACCCTCATCTCCAGGAGAGCTTAGGCATCCTGGCAACCAGCGGCATTCCAATTGGCGGGCAAAACACTAGGTTTTTCAGGAGCCTGGGTAACATGGTCCCTCCCCCTCACCTCCAGAGCCATTCATGGCTTGGAGATCCAGCCTGGAGGATTTGCTCTCCCAGCCATGAATGGCTCTGAAGGTCAGGGAGAGGGGACACATGATCTCAGGCTCCTGCAAAACGTAGCATTTTACCCCAATGTAGGGATGCCACTGCTGGCAACTCATCCAAACAGCAGCAGTGAGTTCCTCACCAGCTGTTGGACTGCATCCATTGGCACCTGACCCCAGTCTGCCCCTGCCTTGTACCTTCTGTCCAGGACACTCTCCTCTGTGGCGGTTCCCCTGAGGCCAATTCTGCCCATAGCCATGGCTGCTGTCTTTCTGCTCTTCCCCCCTCTTTTCTAATATGGAATGTGCAACGCTTGTCTACTCTTTGTCTTCTTTCAAGAACTGAGGGCCAGGATTCTGTCTCTATTTACACATCTGGGGGAGATTTCATTTACAATCAAAATGAATTTCCAGGCATCGGGAGCTGCATCTTCTTCTTTCCCTGCCTTACTCCCAGAGTGGAAGCCTAACCTGGAGTTAGGCCTGCACAGTTAGGCTAGCAAAGTTTGGCCGGCACAAGGGCCACCATAAGATGCATTTGGACTACTCTCGGAGTCAGGGAGGATGGCGCACATCTGTGTGCTGGCCCCTCTGACTCTGAGAGTGGTCCAAACATACTTTACGGTGGCCCTTGTGCCAGCCAAATTTTGCTGGCCTAACTGTGCTAGCCTAACCTGGAGTTTGCGCGCTAACCATTGCGCTCACAGGGTCCACCCCACCTCCCCGACAGTGTTTTCCCCGACAGTGAAAAACTGCGGCCACCACCACAGCAATAGCAATGGCTGCAAGCTACCAAGGCAGCACAAAAGAGAGTGCCAACTGCTACTCCTGCTGTGGTCTTTCTCTGCCCCTCCATCCCCTGTCCCTATGATTTACTAAACAATGAGGACAGACCATCATCTCAGCAGGCAAAAAAAAAAAAAAAAGGGAGGACAGTCCACTGAGACTCCTGCACCATTCCACATCTCTTGGGGGCTACTCCCCGATAGTGAGGAATGGCTGCAGATGTCATTGGGGACAGGTGGGGCATGGTTGGACATGGACATGGGCCCTTTGCCTATGAGTGATCAAGTCTTACCTGTGATGCTACACCTGTTTCCTAAAGTAAGACAGAAGTCTGTATTTCCAGAAGTAAGACAGTCTAGGAGAAAAGCTCCTGCATCAATGTACCCCATGAGCCTTCTTCACCTGTAACTTTCTCCTGTACAGGTGGAGCCTTCTCATCTGTGGTTTTCCCATCCACTGATTTGATTCACCCCAACCTCAGAAGAGAAGGGCTCTTCATTAAGCAAACACGTGCTGTTAATTAAGCTTTCAAAAAGGTGTTTTTAAAGAAGGTTTTCTTACCAGGACAACACAGCTGCAGGCAATAGATCTGAAGCCAATCTCATTAGCTCTGAGATAAGACCTCCCCCTTCCCCACCCCCCAGGAAGTGTGATTAATCACTTCCATCTTGCACTTTTTGCCTTGTTCCAGGGCAAAGGGAAGAGGTCTTATCTCAGCTAATGGGTACTAATTGTTCTAAGCCCCTGAAAATTGGCTGCAGCCCATTGCCAGGGTAAGAGAAGCTTTTTTATAAGGCTGAAAGCTAATTAACAGCATGATTTCATTTAACACATTTTTTTGCACCCACAAGGGTTCCTGGAATGGAACCATTGCAGATAAAAAGGCGCCACCTGTATTCACAGGGCTGGTTCTGGGGTTGGGGTCTGCTCCCAGTAGCCATAGTCAGTAATGGGATCTGGGAATGAACTACAGGAACGCTGGGCAGGACTTCGGCGGGATTACGTGTCATTGGCTGCCCGTCCGTTCAGTCCGCCGCCCACCCCGGCCTCGGAGGGGTGCCGGCTCGCCAGGGGGGATGGGTGGGGGGCACGCCGGGTGATCAGACGAGCAGTGGTGGGGCACGCTGCCCACGCGGCCAGCAGGCAGCCGACGGAACGGAACAGGCGGGCTGCCAATCATGCGTAAGTCCCGCCCAGCGTTCCTGTAGTTCATTCCCAGATCCCATTACTGGCCATAGTCCTTGCCAAAGTACTCCAATGGGAATAGTTGTATCAATAATAATCGTAACCCAAAAGAGAACCTCCAAGGGAGGAAAGAGGGAGTGCAACAGCCAGACCAAAAGGCTACCACAGCCTCTTCCTTCTTCATACTTAGTGAGAACCCAGAAGTGGTGTTGCTGTAGAACCTCTAGTCTCCAGGGGGTGGCACCAGGAGGCGCAGCCTTCGAAGGAGACAGAATGGGGTGGCAGTCTAAAGCTGCCATAACACAAGGATACAGTGGTGGCCTTGTTGTGTCCCAGCCATGGCTCCTGCCAGGGGCCTGAAGGCTCTTTTGGTCAGAGGAAGGTGTAAATGAAGTTCAAGGCAGATTTACACACAAAACAGACAGCTACAAACATAAGGCACAGGAGCGCCTCTGAACACCAGAGGTGTCTCCAGGCACAAGTACGTACTGTTGGGCAACCCGCCCCAGGCAACACAACTTCCAGCCAAAACTGGGGGAGTGTTCCAGCAACCCTCCAGACAATGCACCCTGCTGGCATTCACAATGTCCAAGGGCAAAGTAACAGTGCCCCCCCCCACAAGGCTTTTATTGGCCAAAATGCCAGCTGAATGGCCATGAATTAATTGGCCAGCCAATACCACACAGACCCTTGCTTAAGTGCTGAGCTACACCCAGCTGATGGTAATTAACCATTTTTGCACAAGAAGATTGACAACAGCTGGGGCTCTTGGTCTGTGTCCAAATTCTCTACCAGGACTCTCAGAGGCCAGGAGACACCCAGATGATTTTGGGGGGCAGGCACCCGCCATTACAGGCCTCTACACTCCTGAGAGCATGTTTGTGGTCTGCTGCTGCTTCTCTGGCTGCTGCCATTGTGACTGAGCCTCATGAGGCCATCCCTTCTGGCCTGGCACCCAGTGCAGACCCCCTTCCTGCCCCTGTTGGCTATACCATTGTGCTGTTGGTAACTTTATGGAGGCGGGAGCCCAGGCACTGACCACAGATGTACACCTAATAGCAGCAGTAGGATTCCCACTCTTCCAGTGAGGAGACAGATGAGGAGAAGACAATTGTCTCTTTATAGACACAGTTTCCATCAACTACTGCTGTGTGGAACTATGTAAAAAACAACAACAAACCAGCACAAGAACAAAGCTAGCTGGGATGCTTTAATTTTGGCCACTGAGAATGGTAGGCAGGAGTGATTGTGGAACATAGCCTTTATTTTAATATAAATTGGATCACAGTCTGGAAGGCTGCAGACTTTTTTTTTAAAAAAAAGTTTTATTTCTAACAGTTGTACTCAGTCATTTGATAGTTTTTAACACCTCAGGAGTGAAATTAAAAGGCAACATTGTATTATTAAATTTGGAATTGAATTCATCCTAAGAAATATAATGAACATTATTAGCTTTCAAAAAGGCATTAGCTCTCAGATGTCAAAATCATTGGGCTCTTTTTTTCTTCAATTGTGCTTGTGCTTGTGGTTATTAAACATGTTACCTAGGTGTTGTTTTTCTTAATTATCTTATAGCCCATATCCCTAGTCTTAACTACACATAAACACAGCGGACATAGCTGTGCACGTATATAATATGCCTAGCTATCTAATCAGTAATAATGCTGATCGGCTGCAAAGGGTGTTGCAAATTCTCTGAGGACCCAATCCCAAAGGCCCTTATCGCTGGCGGTACGCATGTGCCACAGGCACAAATGGCGCAGAAATGCCATAAAGCACACGTTTTACACTTGCCGTGACATGTTTACACTTGCCAGGCTCCACTGCAAGCGGGCTCATTCAGCACCAGGTCCCAACGCGAGCAGGCAGCTGGCCGGAGCTCCAGCAGCACCGGCCGGTGGCGTCTCTACAGGTAACGCAGAGCTCTAAGTTTTGCAAGAAGCCTTACCTTGTGGTGGAAATCACTCCTCCCCTGCACCGTTTTAGCCAATCCTCACAGGGAACAGCAACATCTTGGCGTTGCTTACTGGCTACAGCAGCAAGGGAGAGGAGGGATTTACATGACAGGGTAAGGCTCCTTGCAAAACTTAGAGCTCTGCCCTCCCTGTAGAGACGCCACTGGTGCCGGCCACTGGTAAACCCATTTGGGGCAGGGGGAGGTGGGAGGAATTGGGCAGGGGGAGGAGCCGGCTGTGAGGGGGTGGGACCCAGCAGTGGCTTCCATCTCCGAATGTTATCCCCAGGGGTGGCTCAGGCAGCCTGACATGGGGCTACTCAATTCACCACCAGCAAAATAGCCGGTGGTAAGCTGAGTAGCCCCATTGCAGGCAGCGGGGCTTTCCCTAGGGGAAGGGGATGAACATCCCCATCTCCCCGGGAGACTCCAGCAGCTGCCTAACTGCCACTGGATGCAGCGATAGCCTTTTGGCTACCACTGAGCCCAAGGCACTTAGACAGTTCAGGGTTGGGCTGTGAATGGGGTTATGCCACGGCAGCCGGCACTCATTATGTGTAGGCAGTTTCTCCATCAGTAGTGATATCCATCAACACCTGCCTCCATGAACACATGCAGCCAGCTGAGCCAGAACACCTGTATATGGGAGCTCACCTTTATTGCATAGGAACAAACTGGTGCTGTATAACAGATTGATCCTCGAAAATTACACGGAGAACCCATTTCCGCATAGAATGTTTCTTTCCGCATGGAGTAGCTCAGATGATTTTTAAAAAAATAAAACAATATGCATATGAACCACTATGCAAGAATTATGCAGTCTTTTCTCTACATATGAAATAACCCTATTAGCAACCCTATTGCTTTTGGGAATGTGCATGCAGCTTACAGTGAATGAAAGAAGCACACGTTCTTAGGTTGTGGTGCCGTAATATGTACCTGGAATGTCATGTGCCAATGATCTCAGTAAACATAGATTGAATCGGAATATGTGCATCTTTTAAAATTAGTTGCCTAAGCTACACCTCAGTTAAGTTGATGTGCTTAGACTCAGGGCGCAATCCTAACCAGGATTTTGGCTGGCACAGTTAGGCCAGCAAAGTTTGGCTGGCACAAGGGACACTGTAAAGTATGTTTGGACCACTCTTGGAGTCAGACAGGCCAGCACACAGACGTGCACCATCATCCCTGACTCCGAGAGTGGTCCAAATGTGCTTTACAGTGTCCCTTGTACCAGCCAAACTTTGCTGGACTAACTGGGCTGGCCTAACACCAGGTTAGGATTGCGCCCTAAAACAAATGCAGTCTAATCAGGGTTTCTGGGTCCCCATGCATAGACAAGGAGTTCTGACAGTAATGCCAACAACATCCCATTGCTGCTGTTCTGATACTTGACCTGATCTAGCAATAGTAACTTGATCAAATACGATGGAGGTGTGCCTCACTGCCAGGAAGGGGGGGGGGCTTTTTTCTGATTTCAGCTTTTCTTCACATAATGGCTGGGGTGGGGAAGGAAGGGAATTGGTTGATTGCCAATCAGAAATTGCATACCTGCATACCTGCATGGCAGCTCTCTCGCCCCCATTAGCTTCCACCTATGTGTTGTAATGTCTGCTGCTAAATGACCTTCCCTCAATCTCTGCTCAGCAATTGCAGTCAATTACTGCTTTCCATTCCTTCTCAGTAGGATGTTGTATACAAATCAAGGGCATTGATAAGCAGATTTTGACCTGGTCTATTGCACGCGCGCACACACACACACACCGTAGTTCTTGATGTAGTAGAGAGGACAAGCTCACACCATTAGAAGACTAATAAAGGAATACTATTTTTTTTAAAAAATTGCAGTGTGTTTCTGTATGAGAGCAGGAACTCTTGAACAATTTTTAAGGATTTTGCAAGGTTTTTGAGAAAAAGCAACATGATGAATAATATGGATGCACATAGCAGATTAGCAGCTAAGCACACGTACTCTGTCTACATGAATTAAAAAGAAAACATTAAAAACTGCTTGAAACGTGTGTGGATAAGATTATCAGACCTTGTGAAGAGAGTATGGTAGTTGGGTGGCTTCGTGTTAGCAAATCAAGGCTGCAATCCTATACACACTTTCCTGGGAGTAAGAACCACTAAATGTAATGGGATTTACTTCTGAGTAGACATGCATAGGATTGCATTCCCAGATAATTGTGGATTAGACCCATTAGATCTACAGCAGTGTTTCTCAAACTGTGGGTCAGGATCCACTTGGTGGGTGGGTCCCACTGATGTCACTGATGTCAGGTGGGTCACGGAAAGCTAGGAGCCACCATCTCAGAAGCTGCAGGCCTTACTCTTATATTCCTTTTGTGAGTATTAACAGTTTGAATTTTCAAGTAAGGGTTTTTTAAATTGCTTTTAGTTCAGTGTTTTAATATTTTGTCCTGATTTTGCTTTCTGTCAGGGATGGTTCAAGGTTGTGCAATGGCTGCAGTCCAAGAATGCCAGTTTGCATTCCAGGAGTGTCATGTGATTACATCACAATGACAGCACTCCCTGCCTGATGATGTCACTTCCAGCCATGACACCATTTCAAGGTTAATGATATCCCTTCTGGTGGGTTCTGACAGGAGTGCCATTCAAAAAAGTGGGTCCCAGTCTAAAATGTATGAGAACCACTGATTTGTTGAGAACCTACTACTACCTGTAGCAGGTATCCATGTTCATTACATGTTTACTCATGTGTGTGGGAAGTGCTGGTCGCATCAGCTGGAACCCAGATTCAGGGGAGTGGCAATGGATACAGGCAGCGGCATCATGCAGCCGGAACGCTGGGCGGGAGGAACGGGTGAGCGGCAGCCCGCCCGTTGCATACCACTCCGTTTCGCCATCTTCCCCGCCCCCGCAAGGAAGGGGAAGATGGCGAAACGGAGCAGTACGCAACGGGCAGGCTGCCGCTCACCC
>JAJKFI010000018.1:566201-587887 GCA_029204185.1 Lerista edwardsae | reverse complement strand
TAATAATAATAATAATAATAATAATAATAATAATAATAATAATAATACTTGTATTTATATACTGCCTTTCTTAGGTCACCAGATTTCTCTAATGACTATAACTCAAGGCGGTTTACATAGGCAGACTTTATTCAGAAACCCAAAGGTTTTTACAATTTTTACAGCAACGTTCTATCTTCCAAGAACTACACACATACAAATGGATCTTTCTGGATTTAGTCCTTCTTTCTGGCCACCCGTTTGTCTTCTTGCTGGCTGATAAATGGCTTCCCTGCTCCCACCAGAGAAGCGGCTGAACTTCGGCACAAGTCCCCCTCTCACAAGGCAGCTGAAGACAGCTCAGCTGTTAATCAGTCACAATTTACAAGGTCTGCCGCTCACAGAGACTTCCGGTAGTCCCGAACTGGTGAATAGATGTTCTTTTACCCAAAGGAGACCTCTGGGACTGCCTCCCCTTGAAGGATACAGCACAAGCCTTTTTGGTGTGGCTGAATGGTGTTGGGTGGGGAGGGGAAACATGGGATTGCTCTGTGAGTCATGTTGTCTTGACAAGCATCCAGTGTCACATACCCATGATCTCTACTACAGCAGTGCAATTAAAACCCACTTTCTTCATTTTCCACTAGCAGCTCGAACTGCTTGGAGGGCCAGGTCACACACTTGGTTTACCACGTGGAGCAATTTCTTTGCAATTGGCTTCCATGGATCGCCACTACATGAACAGAGGAATCAGAACTCAAATATTGCTGTTCTCAGCTTCTTACTCCTAACTGCATGGACTGCAAGCTTAGGCAAACATGAATGTGTAGGGGAAAATTGAAGAATACTGTACTGTATGTTTGATGTTGAGTGTATACTTAAGAATCAGAATCCGAACAAGAAAGGATCTTCAACAAATTGTTGTAACATCTAACTCATCCCTATAATGAGTGATTTGTTTGCTTTTATTAACTGGACATACAGGATAAAGCTGGTGTGTGCCCTACCTTTCCAAATATGTCTTTTGCTCATTTCCATTTCCATTTTTTCTCTCTTGTCAGTCTGTCCTTGCATTATTGTTCAGCCTTTCTACTCTTTTCCCCCTTCCTTTCTGTCTCTCTGTTCTCAGTTTTCCTTCTCCTTTGGTATTTTCCCTTCTCTCTTTCTTTTCAATGTTTTCCCTATTGTTATCTCTTTGTCTGCTTGCATTCCCTGTCCCTTCTTCTCTCTGTGCTTCTCCAAAATTTCATTACTGTTTCAATATTTTCTGAGTAAACAGGCCCTGGATTAAAGTATCATGATAGGGCTTGATGGAAACCTTTTCTCTCTGCCCTCCTCATTTCTTTTCAGTGTCCTTCCACATTGCTCCGAGACAAAGGGCCTAATCCTATCTCCTGTCACCCTATAGCATGCAGCACTGCTGATGGAGAGGCATGCATATTTGGCTGTCTGTGTGACTAGACAGCCCAGAAGAATTCAGTAAAAAAACATTGTTACTTTCCTCCCCACAGGCTGCCTAATCCCCAATGAGATCTACACCAGGTGACTGGAGACTCGGGGGGGGGCGTTCAGGGAGGGGACTCTTGGTGTGAACTGCCCCCGCATGTCCCAGCCCCCACCCCAAACTGCTCCCGATCCTCTCCTGAATCACCTCCACTGCCCATCTGCCTGCTCTGGCAGGGTGTCTTCCGAACTGCTGTCACATGTTTGAGGTCTCTGTGCTGGTAGCCTGGCATGCAGGACAGAAGTGGGGCTTTTGCACCATTGGTCTGGGACTTCCAGTGGCAGATCTTAAGACATGCCCTGGATACATTTCACTGGACTCCATGGGACTTTAGAACAAGCATACCCTGGAATGAGCTATTAGGTCACCGGTACTTGGTTTGACCCCCCCCCACTCCCCCTCCATTGTCCAGTTTATTGCCCATATCTTTTGAGGTATAAAACACTTGGACTCTAACAGACTTTCTTCAGAGTAATAATTATGCCCCAATTCCTATCACTCACTCACTTTTATCTGCACTGTTTTCTTTCTTGCCTTCTTTCTTTGTCCGTCCAACGTCCTCTTTTCCATGGACTTCCCCTCCATGGACTTTGAATACATCATGCTATTCATTGAAAATACATATCCTCTTTTCTGGTCCCATCATCTCTCAGCAGGAAATGACTATGCTGTGTTTATCCCCTCTAGGAATCTCCTTTCTATTTCCTTAATGCCTATATTCTCCTGAAAGAATGGGTTTTGTTTTTTTCCTGGCCCACCCCCCAGCAGCATTTTTTTTTTAAAGAAAGTTCTGAAACTCAGCATACCTCTCAGAATGATTAGGAATGTGGTTTGTGAGTGGCTCTGTATTGGCTACAAACCTATCGGCAACAAGTCTAGGGTTCAGCATTTTAGAAATACCTAGCTGTAACACTGCAGAAGGACAGGATAAAAAGATAATCTTGGTGATGTTATCAGATAATTGCTATTCATGCTAGAAGAACCAGCAGGCAGGAGAAAGAGTTTGCTACAACCTGTGCTGGGTGTTCAAAACAGACTGTCTATTGTAACCTGGAGACAGATAGGAAGGTCTTTAATTAAATTTCATTCCTAATGAGCAGAGGGACATAAACAGTGAATGAAGCTTGACATTTATTTTCTAAGAGTAACGAACATAAGAACATAAGAAGAGCCCTGCTGGATCAGGCCAAAGGCAATCTAGTCCAGCTTCCTGTATCTCACAGCGGCCCACCAGGTGCTCCAGGGAGGCACGAGACAAAAAGATGCTTGCATCCTGTTGCCACTCCCTTGCACCCGGTACTCTGAAGTAGCCCACCACCAATGTAAGGAGGTTGCACAATCCATCATTGCCTATAGCCCATGATGGACCTTTCCTCCAGAAATCCGTCCAATCCCCTCTTAAAGGCATCTAGACCAGATGTCATCACCACCTCCTGTGGCAAAGAGTTCCACAGATTAACTACCCACTGGATAAAAAAGTACTTCCTTTCCTCTATTTTAACTCTCCCAACCCTCAGTTTTAGCAAATGCCCCCTGGTTCTGGTGTTTTGAGAGAGGGAAAAGAACATCGCTCTATCGACTCTATCCCTTCCGTGCATAATTTTGTATGTCTCAATCATGTCCCCCCTCAGGCGCCTTTTTTCTAGGCTGAAGAGCCCCAAACGCTGCAGTCTTTCTTCATAAGGGAGGTGCCCCAGCCCTGTAATCATTTTCGTCGCTCTCTTCTGCACCTTTTCTAGCTCCACTATGTCCTTTTTGAGGTACGGCAACTAGAACAGTACGCAATATTCCAGATGTGGCCTTACCATCGATTTGTACAATGGCATGATAATATTGGCTGTTTTATTCTCAACCCCTTTTTTAATCATCCCAAGCATGGAATTGGCCCTCTTAACTGCTGCTGCACACTGGGTCAATACCTTCATTGAATTGTCCACCAGCACCCCAAGATATCTCTCTCTTGAGCAGTCACAGACAGCTCAGAACCCATTAGCCTATAGGTGAAGTTTTGGGTTTTTGCCCCAAAGTGCATCACTTGACACCAGTGGTGTCATCTAAATGATTTAACAACAGGTACTCACTTTTGATTGGCCCATGTCGGGACCCGCCCACCGGAAGTGACATCATAAGCCGGAAGTGATGTCGTGGCAGGGAGGGACATGAAAAAAGCCCTTTTTGAGGCCTCAGACAATTTTAAACTGACCCAACGGTTGCAACAGTATTCCACAGCACCCCCAGAACACGTTAAGGAGGCCTGGCATCATGTTAAAGTGACCCAACAGTTCCAAAACCCCAGGGCAGCTCATTTTTCAGTGGCAAGGCAAGGCAAGGCTCCACTCACTGCCTGCCTGCCTGCCTGGCTCTGAGAACGTGCAGGCAACTCAAACGTGCAGGAAATTCAAACGTTGCAGGGGGCGGAGTCAACGAGTGGGTGGGTGAATGGGCGGGGCCAACCGTAATCCTAGAAACTGGTACTCGCGTACCCCTGCGTACCCCTTGCATGACATCACTGCTTGACACTTGTTTACGTTGAAACTCATCTGCCATTTTGCTGCCTATTCCCACAACTTGGAGAGATCCTTCTGGAGCTCTTCACAATCCCTTCTGGTTTTCACCACCTGGAAAAGTTTTGTGTCATCCGCAAACTTGGCCACATCGTTGCTTATCCCTGTCTCCAGGTCATTTATGAACAAGTGGAAAAGCACGGGCTCCAAGACAGATCCCTGGGGCACTCCGCTTTTCACCTCTCTCCATTGTGAAAATTGCCCATTGGCCCCGACTCTCTGTTTCCTGGCCCTCAACCAATTCTGAATCCATAAGAGGACCTGCCAGCTTATTCCTTGACTGTGAAGTTTCTTCAGCAACCTTTTGTGGGGGACCGTGTCAAACGCCTTCTGAAAATCCAGGTATATGATATCCACAGGTTCACCCACATCCACATGTCTGTTGACCTTTTCAAAGAATTCCAAAAGGTTTGTGAGGCAAGACTTACCCTTACAGAAGCCATCCTGACTTTCCTTCAGCAGTACTTGTTCCTCTATGTGTTTTAGGATTTTATCTTTGATGAGGCTTTCCACCATCTTACCCAGTACAGAAGTTAGGCTGACCGGCCTGTAGTTTCCAGGGTCCCCCCTTCTCCCTTTTTTAAAGATTGGCGTGACGTTGGCTATCCTCCAATCCTCTGGCACCGTGGCTGTTTGAAGGGACAAGTTGCATACTCTAGTTAAGAGGTCAGCAACTTCGTTCTTTAGTTCCTTAATAACTCTTGGGTGTATACCATCTGGGCCTGGTGACTTATTTATATGTAGTTTATCAATTTGATCTAAAACATCTTCTTTATTACCCATCATCTGATTTAATTCCTTAGTTAGGAACAGCTGTTCGGGCTGCGGCATCTGCCCAAGTTCTTCTGCTGTGAAGACGGATGCAAAGAATTCATTTAACTTCTCTGCAATCTCCAAGTCCCTTTTTATTGCCTCTTTCCATGCCTCACCATCCAGCGGGCCAACTGCCTCTCTGGCAGGTTTCCTGCTTCTAACATATTTGAAGAAGCTTTTATTATTCCCCTTTATGTTGCTAGCCATGCGTTACTCAAATGCTTTCTTGGCCTCCCATATCACCTTCTTACTTGTGTTTTGCCAGAGTTTATGTTGTTTTTTATTCTCTTCACTGGGGCAAGACTTCCATTTATGGAAAGAAGCTTCCTTGCTCTTTACAGCTTCTCTAACTTTGTTTGTCAGCCGCGCAGGCACCCTCTTGGACCTTGTCGAGCCCTTCTTTCTTTGCGGTATACACTTCCACTGGGCCTCTACTACTGTTATTTTAAACAGCCTCCATGCAGCCTGGAGAGACTGGACTCTTTTTACCTTCTCTTTCAATTTCTTTCTAATTAGCCTCCTCATCTGAGGGAAATCTGCCCTTCAAAAGTCAAGGGTTCTTGTGACAGATTTGCTCTGCACTCTTTCCTGGACATGCACGGCAAAACCAATCGCTGTTCCAATCGCTGATCATGGCATGATCACTGTTCCCCAATGGCTCAGTAACACTTACATCCCTTACTAGGTTCCGAGTACTACACGATATTAAATCCAGAGTCACCTGTCCTCTGGTCGGCTCCATGACCAGCTGCTCTAAGGCACAGTCATTCAGCACATTAAGGAATCCGGTCTCTCTTTCTTGACCAGAGCACCAGTTGACCCAGTCGATATGGGGATAATTGAAGTCCCCCATGAGTACAATCCTGTCTCTCTTGGTCACTGCCCTGATTTGTTTCCTCATTTCAAGGTCACCTTCAAGTTTTTGATCCAGAGGACGATAGCACACCCGCACTATTACATTGCTCTTATGGCCTGGTAGTTTAACCCACAGTGACTCGATGGTGGAATCCGGCCCACCTTCAGTTTCTACTCTGCTGGATTCTATCCCTTCTTTGATATAGATGGCCATCCCACCGCCAACACGCCCTTCCCTGTCCCTCCTATAGAGTTTATAGCCTAGGATTGCAGTATCCCATTGGTTCTCTGCATTGCACCAGGTTTCCGTTATGCCTACTACATCAATGTTTTCCCTAGCCACCAAACGTTCCAGTTCCCCCATCTTTGCTCGGAGACTTCAGGCATTTGCATAATAACACCTATATATGGGGTTCCCTAAGGAGAGACTCTTTTTTAATCCCTTTTCCCCTCCTCTCTTTCTACTGGACAAACTGTCGGTTACACTCACATTTGAATTTCTATTTCCTATTCTTCCATTACTCTGTGGTACTCCTCCACCCTCCTCTTCCCATAGGGATGAGGAGTTCCGAACCGGACGCCACTCGGCTCCTGTCGGCTTTCCCCAGGGATCAGTTTAAAAGCTGCTCTGCCACCTTTTTAATGTTAAGCGCCAGCAGCCTGGTTCCATTCGGGTTCAAGTGAAGCCCGTCCCTCTTGTACAGGCCTGGCTTGTCCCAGAACGTCCCCCAGTGCCTAATGAATCTAAGCCCTTCCTCCTGACACCACCATCTCATCCACGCATTGAGACCCCTGAGTTCCACCTGCTTAGCTGGCCCTGCACGTGGAATGGATAGCACTTCTGAGAACACTACCCTGGGGGTCCTGGCCTTCAGCAACCTGCCTAGCAACCTAAATTTGGCTTCCAGGACCTCCCGGCTTCATCTCCCCATGTCGTTGGTGCCAACATGCACCACAACCGCTACCTCCTCCCCAGCACTCCTTACCAGCCTATCTAGACAAGATGTGATGTCCGCAACCTTCGCACCAGGTAGGCAAGTCACCATGCGGTCCTCTGATCCATCACAGATCCCGCTCTCTATATTCCTCTCTATAGAATCGCCCACTACAAGGAGACCCTGACCCCACCTCCGCCAAGCAGCATCCTTAGTGTGACTGGATGCGGGCTTGTCCCTGGAAGAAGGGGTCCCCACTGGGGGATTGATTCCCTCTGTTCCAGGCTGACGTCCTCCAGCCCTGAGACTCCTTTCCCCAGCAGCTGAGGAGCTGCCCATCTGAGGGTGGGACGAAGCATGCAAGTCCCCAGATGTCTCACCATGGACCCTCACTGCCTGTCTCTGCTTTTGCAGGTCCACAACCAAGGCCTCTAGGGAGCAGACGCGTTCCCTGAGTCCCTGGAGCTCCTTGCACCAAGGACACACCCACGACTTATGCCCCAGAGGCATATAGTCATACATGTGGCACTCTGTTGAAAACACTGGATAGCCGCCACTCACCTGCTGTCTGTCTGGCTCCATCTCTGTGTTTATTTAGGAATGAGCTGCCCTGCTTCTCAGAGAAAGGGCAGAGTCTGGGGCCCTGGCTTCCTCGCCCTGCTGCTTAACTCACGCAGATGTGTAACTCACTTGTTTACCAGGCACTTTGTCGCGGACAGCACTCGCTGCTTGTGAGGCACTTGCTAGAAGGTTCTGCTATATAAAGGAAGTTCTTCCTTCCTCCCTTCCTCTGCTAGAAAGTTCTGGCCTAAGGACACGTTGTTGGAAGCTATAGTAGCAAAATTGGCTGTTGTCAACAGGGGTAATGCAGAAGGAGAGAATAAACATCATTCAAAGGTCATCACATCCTAAATTGTAAAGGAAGAGAGCAGTATTCGGCCAAAAGAAATCTGCAAAGAAAACATTGCATGATGAATGATGTTTACATTGCAGCAAATGATGTTTACATTGCAGCAAATGAAGAGCATGGAGTAAAATCTTTGGGAGAATTGTTTGATGTACAGAGTTACAGAAAGAAACCTCTTTTAAAGGGGAGGATCTTGCAGTATAATCTGTATTATGTAGAAGTTGGTGTCAAAACTCTCATTGGTTTTATTATCCTGTACTGTAATTTGTGTTATCTGTTGTGAAAATGGAAAGTGCCATCTTGCACTGTTTCTCCTCTTTATTTTCAGTTAATTCAATGGCGCATAATGTGCACAGCTAGGTTCTAGAATCAAGTTCACCTGCATCCAGTGCAACAGTGGCAGCAAGTTTATTTATCATATATGGCAGTAAGTAACAAGTCACATGATTCTTCAGAGTGGACCATGGTTGTCACTTGCAAACCTAACCACAAGTAGAGCAATGGCATCCGGACCTGTGGAAGAGACCTCACACTATCTCCTTATCATAAGCAAGCTGTAATCCTGGCTTTAAAAAAAATCACCCAATCACATGTGTAGCAGTTGAGTGAATCAGCCACAAGCTTGCTATGTATAAACAGCAAAAAACAGTGATTCCCAAACTGGTGGCTTGCAACTCACTCATCGGAAAAGAGCAATTCCCCTTTAAGGACAATGGCCAAGAAATTGGCAGCAACATGATCTCCACACTTGTGCAGTTGCAGGGCAGGGCAGGGTTTCTTTTTTTAAACTTACCTGGGAGTTTCTATGCCTCTCTGAAGGGTCTGGTTGAGCCTGCAACCCTCTCTGCAGCCCTTCCTGAGGCTTGAAAATGTAAATAGTTAAACCAAGGCAACAACTTCTGGTTTGGGGCCCAAAACAGGATGTGAGGTTTGTTTGTTATAACATTTTCTTGTCTTGGGCGGAGGGGATCACAAGCTCCTCAGACCTTCTGAAAAGTAATAGCAACCCCCAGGTAAGTTAAAAAAAACCCTTTCCTGCCTGGCAGCAGCACAATCATGGAGGTTGTGTGGCTGCTCTCCCCACAATCACCCACACAAACACTTACAGGATACGGGACCCCTAGCGTAAAAAATCAGGCTAAAAGAATTTGACATAATCTGCCTTGTGAGCACAATCTTAACCTGGAGTGAGGCCAGCACAGTTAGACCAGGAGTTTGGCTGGCACAAGGGACACCATAAAGCGTGTTTGGATCATTCTTGGAGGCAGGGAGGATGGCGCACATCTGTGTGCTGGCCTCTCTGTCTGAGAGTGGTCCAAACGCACTTTACAGTGTCCCATATGCCAGCCAAACTCCTGGTCTAACTGTGCCGGCCTAACTCCAGGTTAGGATTGCGCTCTTAGACCAATTCATTAAATGATCATGTCTTTATAAAACTGACATCTATAAGAACAGGCGTGATGATCCATTTAGACTAACATCTGCCTCCAGCAATGGCTAGCCAGCCAGCTTCAATCTCCAGGCTACAGCAAGGAATTCCAGGGAGATCATAAAGGCCAATAAAAGAAGAAACAAAATAAAAACAGTGCAGAGCAAGGAAGCCCCTTGGCACTATACAAATAATAAATTATAATGATTCCTGACCCCTTTAAATGCTTTCAGGTCAGGCTTATTCACTGATCTGAGCCAAGGCTGGCTTTAGGAACTGCAGTGCCCGATTGAACACTTTGTGGGTGTGGGTGTGGGTGTGGGTGTGGGTGGGTGGGTGAGGCCACAGGTTCACAGCCAAGATATGTGATAAACTTAGAGATACCAAGTCTATAATAAATGTTATTTATATCAGTAGCAGGAGCAGCAGAATGAACAGACAGAAAAAAGCCAGAAAGGGAGGAGCAAAGCAGCAAAAGGACCAGCACAAGAAGCAGGAGCAGAACTCCTCACAGCTGCAGCAACAGAAGCAGACAAATCAGAAAGTGAAAAGACCAGACTGAGAGCACAATCCTAACCTGGAGTTAGGCTGGCACAGTTAGGCCGGCAAAGTTTGGCCGGCTCAAGGGCCACCGTAAAGCGTATTTGGACCACTCTCGGAGTCAGGGAGGATGGGACACATCTGTGTGCTGGCCTCTCTGACTCCGAGAGTGGTCCAACACACTTTACGGTGTCCCTTGTGCCGGCCAAACTTTGCTGGTCAACTCCAGGTTAGGATTGTGCTCTATAGGTTGCAAAGCAACAGCAGAGTAGAAAAAGAAAAGTCCAGCAGGGGAGAAGCAAAGCAGCAGCAGCAACAGCAGCAGCACTTTCAGCCACAGAACCAGCAGCACTGTTGGCGGCAGCAGCAACTGAAGCAGACAGAGACGAGGACCAGAACAAGAAGAGCAAAGCAAGAACAGGAAGAGAAAAGAACAGAAGGGGGGAAGGAAAGCAGCAGCAGCAGCAGCAGCAGCAACCACTTGCCGCCACTGCAGAAACAACGGAAGCAGCCAAAGCAGAAGGTGAAAAGACCAGGCAGAGTGGAGCAAAGCAGCAGCAGACACAGCAGAAAGAGAAAGACTATAAGGGGAGAAGCAAAGCAGTATGGAAGAAGGAAAGCAGCAGCAGTTTTTGCTGCAGCCGCAATGCCTGCAGACAACACCAGAAGGGGCAATGAAGCCCCAAGGTATGGGAACAAATGTTCCCTTACTTTGGGGAGGCCTTCCTGACTGCCTCCCCACTGCGGGATGCAACGCATGCCCTGTTGGCACAGCTGCGTCAGAGCTAGAAAGGTGGATAGGACTGGGCCCACAGTCTAACATCAATGACAGATATTTTGACAGGACAAAGGCTACCTTGAATGGGCTTAGGGCTCAATCCTGAGCCCGTCATTACCGGCGGTACATGTGTACCAGCTAAGTGTTGCTAAGACCGTGCCATAAAGCATTTCTGCGACACTTCATTGCCCATGCTGGGCTGGTGCTCAGTTAGCACCAGTGCAGGCCGACGGGATGGCTGGTACTCCAGCAGCACCGGTCACCAGTAAGCCCATTGGGGGGGGAGGCAAGGAAAGGGTGGAACCAGCGGAGGGAGGGGAGGAGCTGGCCCACATTGCAGTTGGACCGGGCAGTGATTTCCACCTCCGCATCTTACCCCCAGCCTGGACCCAGGCAACCCAACACAGGGCTGCTCAATTCACTGCCGGCAAAATATCTGGTGGTGAGCTGAGGAGCCCCATTGCGGGCGGTAGGGCTTTTTCCAGGGGAAGGGGACAAACGTCCCTTTCTCCTGAGGAGCCTCCAGCGGCTGCCTGGCTGCCTTACAATTTAGTGGTAGCCATTTTGGTACCACTGCTTCTACGGGAGCCGAGCAGTTCAGGATGGGGCTGAACCTTTTTCCATGTGTTTTAATTGACTCACCGAAGCAGCTGTGTTTTACTTGAGCCTAACACAAGGGAGACGGGTTATGGCCCAATCCTATCCAGGACTAGGCTAGCGTGCACATGGGTTTGCAACAACAGAACAGACTTGCGCTGTCATAAAATGGCTTCTGATGGCCATGCTGAGTGTGCTGCTACACGTGGTGATGCAGGATGCCTGCTGCTGGACCAACACAGTTAAGGGCGCAATCCTACCCAGCGCCGGAATGGCAAGGCCGGCTGGCCAGTGCCATATCCAACACTGGGTGGGGGGAGGCTCCTCCCACAGCAAGGGAGCATGCGCTCCCTTACCATAGGGGAGGCCCCAACCTCCCCTATGCGCTCCTCGGATCTGCGCCTGCTAAAGAGCAGGCACAGATCCGAGGAGACAGTGCAGCCCGAATCGGGGCCTTGCAGACGGGCTTAGGATGTGGCCATATGGCCAGCTCCCAAGCCTGCCCATGTCCTGCCCAAGTCCCGCCCACATTCTCCCTCCCACGAATCCCCATGCCACCCCATCATGGTGCCTCCCTCACACTGGCCGACTTTGGCTGCCAGCAACACCAGTCCCGTTGCGCCGGAGGTGCTGATTTGTACCCCCACATCAGCACTAAGCATGCAGCGTCGGTGCAACCCCGATCCTTAGGATTGTGTTGCCCGTGAGATAGTGGCAGGGTTGGAACTGGCAGGGAGGGGGAGGAACAAGGGTTGTCCTGGGCAGGGAGGGCGGCAGACTGAGGGCACTATCAACAGTACTCCCTTATGCTGATATCCTAACCCCATCTATCTCCCTTACCATCACTGTTATATGCCTCAGGCTTACGTCTGCTAAATAGAGGCATAGATTTGAGGAGACCCATAGCAGAGGTTCAGGTTTTCCTTGACATAAATGAACAAAGTTAACATTTTTTAACAAAATTGCTAACCAAGGAGTTGTTTCTAACTGCCCTCCCCCCATGTATATAATATGTACTTGGTTGGCACAGCTGCATTTGCCAGGGGGAGGGCGAAGGATTTGGGTAAGAGTCGGCTGTTAGTCATGTGCTTTTACTATAAAGGAAATTAGTACAGGCCAGTGGCCTATGGTCATTTCCTTAAAAAGATTCCCAAGTTCCACAATCAGTGAAAGTCTTCCCCTTAGCCTTCCTCTGGGATACACAAAGCAGGGAATATACAGAATTTAACTTGAAAGGCGTATTTCTATACACGTATGAGATAAAACCTCAAGTAAAATTAAAGATCCCTACACATTATTCATTTGGTCTTTGGGGAATACATCAGTCATAAGTCTGAAAGATGAATGAAGGCTGAAAAGACTATAAAAAATGAATAGCAGTGATGTCTGCAAAGACTGTTTTCCCATCAGTATTATGATTTAAGAGCACAATCAAAAACTGGAGTTAGGCCAGCATAAGCTAAGCCAGCAATATTTGGCCAGCACAAGGGCCACCATAAAGCGTGTTTAGACGACTCTTGGAGTCAGGGAGGATGGCTCACGTCTGTGTGCTGGCCTCTCTGACTCCCGAGAGTGGTCCAAACATACTTTATGGTGGCTCTTGTGCTGGCCAAACTTTGCAGGCTTAGCTTATGCCGGCCTAACTCAGTTTAGGACTGCACCCTGAAAGTCTTTTTCATTATTCTCCTTACTTCAGACCTTGTTGGCTGTTTTCACCATGTATTTCTAGCTTACAAACTCAACCATGGAGCAAGATTGTGTAAAATAAACTCATAACTACTTTCATTTTAAATTCCACGATATAAACTCACTTTGTCCTCCTCATTCTATGGATAGTTTTATGGTCAGCATTCGCTTCAGCAACTTCTTTGAGCCTTCAAAGTTGGGCAGTCCAAACCTAATGGGCTATCCCATTACGTTAGGGAACTAGCCAGTGCTGCTGCCCACTGCTGCCCACTATTCCACCAGTGCTGCTGCCCCCTGCCAGAGCAGTTAAGCCAGCGCAAAACTCTGGGGCCAGAAGTGCCGGCTGGAAATAAACCTATTAATGCTAATGAAGAGTTCCTGATCATATAATTGAGAAGAGACACCAAGGGCAGTTCTGTATCTGTAGCTTTCTAATGTGTTTTTCTTAGTTCAGATTGGAATAACAGAAGACGTATTTGCAGCACAGCCAAGCCACTGCTTAGGAATAACAATTTCAGGGGAAAGAAGAGACCCATGGAGTCCACAAATGGGCTGTGATTATAATTGCAATGTCGGTAGTTTTTCAGCTTTGTAGTTAATTATTCGGAGATTGAAAAACAAGGTCTAAAAAGTTACATGAAATGCTTTGAATAGACAATTCACTGCTCTTTGCGCCAGAAGAGAAGTCAGTGGGATATTTTATGAGAACAACAAAGAGGCACCTCCACATTTGTATAGAAGTAGCACGTCTGAAAAATTGGAAGGAATAAATTCATTAGCATGCAAATGTCTGTGGCACCTTATCTGCATATGTATGAGGAAAGAAAAATGGACCCATGAAGTGGTTAGAAAAGGTGTCTAATTTATCACATGCCCCATCTGAATTGAATACTTTCAAGTGAAGGAAATTCTGTCAAGAAGAGAAGGCCATTGTGTGTGTTTTGGTTGGCAAAGCAAAGAACAAATCAGATACATAAAATTAGATCTGCAGAACGTCTGCTCCCTGTAGCCCAATCCAGGCTACTACCAGCCATGGATGGTAGCCCAGCAGCAATGGAATATCCTGGTTTCCTTGCCCGCCTAAGGCTGCAAAAACAGAGCGGGTGGCAAATGTCTGCATTTTTTTTAACCCAGGGAATTGGCAGCTTTCAGCCAGCCAAGGCTTTTCCTCACATCCTTGCAGCCCTAGATTGCTAACCTATGGTGGCACTCCATTGGTAACCCCAGAAGAAAAGGGATGGGAACTTCTCAGGAGGGGCTGGACATGGCCTGTGAGCTTTATATGGGATTTGCCTACAATACAAGTGTCAGTGATAGTTCTCGGAGGCAGCCAAAGTGAAAGGCTTAGCTGCTTATCCGATTGACAACGCTCTCATCCGGCAAGCCACACATCTGAACAACCAAGAAGCCAGGCTAGTCAATTACAGATTGTTTGACATCCTTAATCTTATGGCTGGTTCACACATGCATGGTTCTCACATCTGCAGAGGCGCAGGGAGTTGATTCTTTGGAAAACAAATTCCCTGAATATGGAGTCCTTTGAATTTAGTTTCTGGATGTGATTTGGTACAGGTGGTCTCCAGGTCTAGGCTTAGAGCACAATCCTAACCTGGAGTTAGGCTGGCCCAGTTAGACCAGCAAAGTTTGGTCGACACAAGGAACACCATAAAGTATGTTTGGATCAGAGTCAGAGAGGCCAGTACACAGTCGTGTGCCATTTGGACTCCAAGAGTGGTCCAAATGCGCTTTACGGTGACCCTTGTAATAGCCAAACTTTGCTGGCCTAACTGTGCCGGCCTAACTCCAGGTTAGGATTGTGCCCTTAAGCATGAGAGTTAGACATCAGAGCTTGAAGGAAGAGAAGTTAATGGAAAATGTGTACGCTCGCGTGCTCATGTGTGCATGTGGGGGGGGGGATAAAGGACACTTAGGACAGGCAGGCAGGCTTCTCAGGCACAGGGAGATGGAGGCACTATGTGGGTATAGGGTCTCTATTATCCTTCCAGGAATGTGTTGTCAGATAGTGAATCTGCTGCCTTCTATGAATGCAGAGGCTACTTGGCACTCCCTGTGCTCCACTTCGATATTTGTTAATAAACCAAATACAGGCATGCCCTGGTATCTGTGGGGGATCTGTTCCGTAGACCCTCTGTGGATATGAAACAATGGACACAGGGGACGACTTTATTAATAGTCCTGGTGTATACACAGCCCTGTGCCCTTTCACATTGAAGCAGGCTGCTGGCAGGAACCCTAATGCTGAACAGGAAATACTTCTGCTTATCCGTTTAGCATTAGGTCTCGCTTCACCAGGCATTCAAGCTGCCAGCAACCTGCTTCCATCACCTTATAAGCTTAAATGCTTATAGGTAAAGGTTTCCTCACAACCAAATGGTCTAGTTGTGACCGACTGTAGGGGATGGTGTAGAGCCAGCGTTTGTCCGAGGACAAGCTTCCGTTGTCATGTGGCCAGCATCACTATATGCCGTTACCTTCCCACTGAAGTGGTACCTATTTATCTACTAGCATTTTTACCTGCTTTTGATTTGCTCGGTTGGCAGGAGCTGGGACCAGCAATGGAAGCTCACTCCATCGTGTGGTCTTGAACTCCCAACCTTCCAGTCAGAAAGGCCAGCAGCTGCAGTTTAACCTACAGTGCCACCATGCCCCTTAAATGCTTATGGCAACCTGCTAAAACAAGAAACACTTCTCCCTGGTAAACCTGATGCTAATGGGCACAGGAGGGCATGCAGCCCCCCACCCCCCGATCAGTGGTGTCATCTAAATAATTTAAGAACAGGTACTCACTTTTGATTGGCACGTGTCGGGACCCGCCCACCGGAAGTGACGTCATAAGCCAGAAGTGATGTCCCAAAGTGACATGAAAAGTGACATGAAAAAAGCCCTTTTTGAGGCCTCAGATGATTTTAAACTGACCCAACAGTTGCAACAGTATTCCACAGCACCCCCAGAACATGTTAAGGAGGCCTGGCATCATGTTAAAACCCCAGAGCAACTCATTTTTCAGTGGCAAGGAAAGGAAAGGCTCCGCTCGCTGCCTGCCTGCCTGCCTGGCTCTGAAAACATGCAGGCAACTCAAACATGCAGGAAATTCAAATGTTGCAGAGGGCGGAGTCGACGACTGGGCGGGCAAATGGGCGGGGCCAGCTGTAATCCTAGAAACCGGTACTCGCGTACCCCCGCGTACCCCGTGCATGAAATCACTGCCCCCGATCTGCGTATAATTGAAACCACAGATAACCACATCCGCTGATACAAGACCCCACCTGTATACAAAACCACTATAACTTCCTTGGTTTCCTCCCCTCCTAAAGAAGCCAGTGGCCAGTAGCACACCACCTGGAGCTTCTCATCGCCTGGGCCTGCGCCAGGACAGAAGTGAAGTCAGTTTGCTGCTTGATAGGACTTGGCAGAACCCTTTTATTTGGGCACTTCGCATCCCCTGATCCCTGCAGAGCTCAGAGCTTTCACCTCCCAGCTGCAGTACAGCAGTTATCTGGTCAACATCTCCTCTTTCAGCAAGCTGTCATAGCTGTATGTTGAGTGTAGCTGTATGTATGTCAAGCTGTTCTGTTGAGTGTATGTTGTAATGCCCCCACTGGCTCTGCTTCTTCCCATGGGGGCAACTCAACATGGTAGGGGGTAAGGAAGGACATATTGGGGTGCCCTGGCCTCTATATGCGCAGAAAGATGAACTCACTGCAAGAGGGTGCAGCTTGGGAGGGGATTATCTATGTATTTACAATCTCTTGTGGACCCTGAATCCTTCCTCTGGCACTTCCTTTTCCATTGTCCTTCCTTTCCTTCCTGGTCTCATTTTTGATGGCGCTTCTTCATTTCAACCGGCTGGAACCAGATTATCTGATGATGACCAGCAAGCAATAAATGCAGCATCTGTCTGCCACAACAACTCTGTTAGCTACTGAGAGCGCAGTCCTAACCCAGAGTTAGGCTGGCACAGTTAGGCCAGCAAAGTTTGTGTTGCAGTTTCACATCTCACAGTCCAGAAATGGCTGAAACTGGCATTCCGTCTCTCCGTCTGAGGATCAGATAGAACACCTGTGTGTCCTTCAGCAGGCAGCTTCCCAGCTTGTTAGGGATAGTAGTTGTACTCCCTTTTAAGATAGTGTAGAATAAGCAGGCAGTTTCACACGGGAAGCCCTGGCTGCAAAACACTGCACATTCCCATGAGCTCATAGTGTTCTAAGAGTCACCCCATTGGGTAAAATGGGGCACAAGGGGTCTTCAGGTATCCACCTACCAGATACACTCTGGCTGCATCCCTTTGTTCTGTTGTTAGAAGGAGTTTTTCACTGTGTGTGCTTAAGATGTAAAGCTGCACTGAAACGCCGCCTGCGAGCGGCCCAGACTTCACCGGCTTCCTAGCCGGCAGATTGAACCTTTGTACCTTTCTTACTTTCGCTACAATAAAGAGACTTTGTTATGGAAATGTGGCGATTGCTTCAATCCTTCGCTTCGGAGCGCTAAGGCAAGCGCTGAAATGGGTCTCCAAGCCCCCAACTCTGCTACTATTTACACAAATACACAACAGGTTATGGTTTCCAGCGCACGCCGCGCTGCGGAAGAGTCAGCCGTAACCCTGCAGGGGCTCGCCGAGGACCCGATCCGCGGAGCAGAGCGGAGCGAAGACTGAACTGTGAATGCGGCTGCATCCTCCAACTCGCCGACACCCTGACAGATGTCGGATGAGGAGGGAGCGACCGGTGGAGTGAAGGAGGAGGAAGACCTCGAGAACGGATCCGAGGGAGAGGACGTTGGCGTCCGAGGGGAACCCGAGCAAAGCGAGGAAAGCGGAGAGGGCGAGTCGGAAGACGACGATCTCGGACCTCTCCTTCCCCCAGCGGGGCCTCCCGACGGCCAAGCGCCCGCCCCGCAGCCGCCGCCGCTCGTTCCCGGGCAGGGCGCTTTCCATCCTCTGCCACCGCCTCAAATACCACCGTTGCAGCCCGCTGCGCCCGGGATTGTGATGGCGCAGCAGCCGCCCGCCGCCGCCGCCGCGACGGCGCCCTTTGGCGTTCAAGTTCCACTCCTCAACGACAGCAATTATGTCCAGTGGGCCCATAAGATGCAATTGCTGTTGGAACGAGAGGACTTGTGGCAACGCACTCAAGCGCTTCCTGCAGCCGCAAATCCTGCAGAAGTGGCAGCTGACAGGAAGGCGAAAGCCACTATCGGGCTTGCAATCTCTGAAGATCTTTTGGTTTACGTGAGGGGCCTTGCACACGCTAAGCACTATTGGGACACCTTGAAGGAGCTGTTTGCCAGGGCATCCCTCACCTCCAGCATGGTTCTGACACGCAAACTGTGGAGGGCGCGTCTAGAACCGGGAGGCGACTTGCGAGTCCACCTGAGAGCGATGCAGCAGAACCTCAAAGACCTAGAAGCAGTCGGGGAACATGTGGAGGAGCGCCTCAAAGTGTTTGCGATCCTAAATTCCCTGGATGAAACGTGGGACATGTTTACCCTAACTTTGGAAAGCATCCCAGCAGTGCAATTGACTGTCACCTTTGTGGTCGCACGGCTTCTCGAGGAAGCAGACAAAAGGAAAGACAATCAAAGAGAGCGTGAATTCAGAAAAGGGAAAAACAACAATTCTGGGAAAAAGCAGCAGCAGCAGCAACCCAGAAATGAGTCCCAGGCACAGGTATGCTCCAGTGTGCGCCAGTGTTATGTGTGTGGTTCCATCCATCATCTTGCCCTCCAATGCCCCAAGAAGAAAGGAGGAACCAAGAAGAAGAAAAAGCCCCATGATGAGCAGAGCACAGGGCAAGGAAAGCCTCATGCACAGCAACCCAAAGCGAGCATCGCGTTTGTGAGTTCAGCGGAAGGAGTGCGCACGCGAGAATCCTGGTTGCTCGACTCGGGAGCAAGCCATCACATTGTGACTTCTGCAGACTTACTCACGAGTAGGCGCGCGACAGACCGTGAAACTGTTGCTCTCGCAAATGGGAAAGCAGCTCCTGTGAGCTGCGCTGGAGACGTGTTTCTGCCTCAACTGCAGACCACCTTGAAAAATGTGCTGTGCGTGCCAACGATGTCCAGGAATCTGCTCAGCCTTGGCACTCTCCAGGAAGAAGGATTTACAATTACTTTCCAAGACAACACCTGCACTCTGAAAAGGGGGAGTCTCTGCGTGTCTGTCCCCCGAGTGTACCGGCTGTTTGTGCTTGGAACGCAGGCGAAGGAGACGCAGCAGGCAAGTGCGTACTTCAATCAACCGAAGCACGGACTCTGCCCGCATCTGTGGCATCTGCGATTAGCACATTTGAACCATGACTACGTGAAGAAGACAGCTGAACTCGTGCGCGGAATGAACTTGAAAGAATGCGACGCATTTGTGGATTGTGAGGTGTGCAAAATCACTAAATCGCATCGCGCAAGCATCCCGAAGTTCAGCAGCCGCCAGACCCAGACTCCCTTCCAGCTGGTGCATATGGACTTGATTGGGCCATTGAAAAAGACAGCTGGGGGGGCGCAGTACGTTCTTACCGTTGTGGATGATGCTACAAGGTACAGCTTTGCATTTTTGATGCGTCAAAAGTCTGAGGCGTTTAATAAAATTCGCAATTGGGTCAGGTGGGTGGAGAGACGGTTTGAGCATCCCGTAGTGGCAATTCAAACCGACCGGGGAGGTGAATTTCTCAGTGGGGAGATGTCTCAATGGTTGGAAAGGCAGGGCATCACTCACAGACTCACCGCTCCTCGCACCCCAGAACACAATGGGGTGGCGGAGAGAAAAAATGGGGAGCTCCAGAGCATGGTTAGAGCGCTGATGGAGCAATCAAAACTGCCCAAAGGATTGTGGGGAGAAGCGATGAGATATGCTGTGTTCATTTCTAATCGTGTGTATCACCGTACAATTGAAGGGGTCCCCTACACCAAGCTATACGGTAAACCACCCGATCTTGCATTTCTAAAGACGTTTGGATCCCATGCTTTCGTCCATGCAGATCGGGAGACACGCAGGAAGGGCGCACCGCGAGCCAAGAGGCTGCAATTCATTGGAGTAGAACCAAATTGCAAAGCGCTCAAATTTCTCAATCCTGACCACAGAACGGTCACCATTTCCAACTCTTATGATTTCTCTGAGCAAAGTATGCTGTCAGATCATGCTGACAGGAGCGTCAGCATCCCCAGTCAAGCTGGAGAAGATGGGGGGGAGGCAAGATTAGAAAGCAGTCCTGATCAGCCGGCAGCATCACCTCAGAGAACTCTAGAGAGTCCTGCCACACCAGCAAGCTCTAACAGGCTGCTGGAAGGGGGGGGAGTGGGGAAATGTGGGGGAGTGGGGGAGTGGGGAAATGTGTACACAACAGTTTGGCTGTCACAAGGGACACCGTAAAGTATGTGTGGACCACTCTCCGAGTCAGAGAAGCCTGCACACAGCCAAGTGTCATTCTCCCTGACTCCAAGAGTGCTCCAAATGTGCTTTATAGTGTCCCTTGTGCCAGCCAAACTTTGCTGGCCTAACTGTGCTGGCCTAACTTCAGGTTAGGACTGTGCCCTGAGTCAGCTTCTAGTCCATTTGACTTGAAAAGAGCAGGTTTAAAATTAAGTTGCTAAGTGATTTGTATTTGGTCTAATGACATAAAAAACGTTTCCTCCCAAATTCATTTTTCTTCTGCCTTTACAGGGGCTTTTTTCATCTCAGCCACTACCCCCACTTGCCTTTCTCAGCTCCACATCCTACAATTAATGGCGATAGTCTAATAAATCTCCATGGAGATATTTAGATTTTTCTGTCACACATTTTCCTTAAGTTAAATAAAAGGAAACAATTAGCACTTCTTCAGGATGTGCTTCTTAGAAGATTTGTCTTTCTAATGACTAAGCCTAAGATTATTGAATAAGCATAGATTTCCAACTGTCAGTCAAACTGTTCTTCCTATGATCTATAATTTTTTTCTGTGCAATGAAAAAATATTCGTGACTTGCAGCTGTGGTCCATTATCTTTATGTATTATTGCATTTATTTGATTAATGCAATTTATTTGTGTCCTGCTTATCCACCTTTGGCTCTTTCAAGTACAGGTAGAGGTACTTATTGGAAGTGCAGACTATTCCAAAATCCAGACATTTTTATCCAAGACTTTTTAAAAACTGTCTGTAGTGTGAACCCTAGAAGGTCTTGTGCTCATTTCCAAGTCCAGGCTGTAAGTTCTATTCTCTGCTCTGTGGTGTGTACCATTGTTGAAAAATGAGGCCAAGAGGCCATCAGGCACCCAAAGGGGTAACCGTGAAAAGAGCCAGAGGAAGCATTTCTCATTATATGTATGCCGTTCCAAAATCCAGACAAATCCAAAATCCAGATACCTTCCCATCCCAAGCAGGCTGGAATAAGGGACACTAATAAGGGACACTAAACCTGTATAAAACCTGGGTTTTACTTTTTATCCTCACAACAGTGCTGGGCTGTGTGAAGAGTTGGCGAGTGGCCTAAAGGCCTCCAATGAGATTTATGCCTCTGTGGGGATTTGGTGGAAATCATAGTTCATGCCCATCATCCTTACCAACTACAATCCACTGGCCCTCTTTCAGTTTAACAAATAGTCTATATCAGTGGTTCTCAAACATTTTAGCACTGGAACCCACTTTTTAGAATGACAATCTGTCCAGGACCCACCGGAAGCGATGCCATGGCCAGAATTGCCATCATTGTGATGCCAGAGCCTGCAACTTTCATGAAAAGGCAGCAATAAGTTGGGTTATTTCTCAGCCATTTTCCAATAGCCAAGTGAATTACAAAGAAAAAAAGCCTATTTACCACCTTGACACAAGCAAAATACACAGCCTTTTCCCTTTCCAGTGGCCCCTCTTCCCATATTTTCAATGATATGTGTTATGTCATCCACCTGAAATTGGCTCACGGCCCACCTAGTGGCTCCTGACCCACAGTTTAGTCCGGTGCATTCAGCTTCGAAAATGGTCTAAACTCCAAGTAATTGTAAGAGAAGCGTTCTCTGCAGGATTTGACAGTACTAGGTGTGCGTATTGCATGGAAAAAAGTTCCAGAGGCTCTGCGGATCCCAAGTGGTTAATGCCCTTGGTGCCAGGCTG
>JAJKFI010000018.1:543180-558576 GCA_029204185.1 Lerista edwardsae | reverse complement strand
ACTCACTCACTCACTCACTCACTCACTCACTCACTCACTCACTCACTCACTCACACACACACACACACACACACACACACACACACACTAATTCAAATTGAACCACATTGGGAAAATTAGTAATACTTCTTGGACAAGAGGTCAAATTCATCAGTGTCTGACAATTTTGGGATTGTTGATGGAGTGAGTGGTGCAAACAACTTCAAATTGCCTCAAAATTAGTGGGGATCTGTTCCAGATCCCACTGTGGATACCTGAAGCCATGGATACTGGGGACACTTTTTTAAAGATAGGTGAACACCAGTGGTTTTGCTGCAATAGGGTAAAAAAAGAGATTGGTTTAATGTTCCCCTATTTTTTAAATAGGCGTCCCAGTATCCATGATATCCTTGGATAACTGAAACCGTGGATACCAAATCAGTAGATACCGGGGCATGCCTATACTGCCTTTTTCAAAAGAAGAATATAGGCATACAAGAAAAGTTACTTTCAGTTGCTTTGCTTAGCAGATCAGTTACAAAAGTTAAAATGGTTGTAAGTCAAAGAAGTAAATAGCTGCAATCCTAAGAATTGCGCAGCGTCGGCACAACCCTGTTGCGACAACGCTGTGCACTTAGCACTGATGCAGGGCGAGCCTTGTGTCATGCTAACGCAACAGGACCAGTGCTGCTGGCAGTGCCAGTCCTGTTGTGCCCGCGCAACGCCTCCCTAGCATTGGCCAAAGTCAGCCGGCGCGAGGGAGGCGCCATGATGGGGCGGCATGGGGATTGGTGGGAGAGAGGGAGCATGCGGGCAGGACTTGGGCAGGACGTAGACGGGCTTGGGAGGTGGCCATAAGTCCACCTCCCAAGCCCGTCCACGAGGCAACGAGGCCCTGATTTGGGCCACACGGTCTCCTCAAATCTGCGCCCGCACACACTCCCTTGCCGCGGGAGGCTCCAGCCTCCCCCCACCCAGCGTTGGATATGGCGCTGGCTGGCCGGCCTTGCCATTCCTGGTGCTGAGTAGGATTGCACCCTGAATGAGGCAGGCAGCCCAATCCTGAGCTTCCTGTGCACTTGTTTGAGAAGGAATAGCCAAGCAGCGACTGCCGCATCCAACTGATGCTGGACAGGTACCTGAGGCTCCTTGGAAGAAAGGGGCCATTTGTCCCCTTCCCCCAGATAAGGGCGCAGGGCGAGTGATGCATCTTCTTACCTCTGTGACAGATATTATGGCAGGGGAAAGCAAGGGCCTCTGTGTCGGGCCATGTGTTTCTCAACTGTTGGTCAGGACCCACTAAATCGGTCATGAGCCAATTTCAGGTGGGTCAAGTAGCACCTAGTGCAACCATCATTGAAAATATAGGGACACTGGAAAGGGGGAAGGCTGTGTGGTTATTTCGCTTGTGTCAAGGTTGTAAATAGGTTTTTTTCCCCCCTTCCTGATTCCCTTTGCGATTGGAAATGGCTGAGAAATAACCCAACTTACTGCTGCATTCTCAGGAAAGCAGCAGGCTCTGGCGTCACAATAACGACAGTTCTGACCATGACATCACTTCTGGTAGGTCCTGGACAGATTATCATTCTAAAAGGTGGGTCCCAGTGCTAAAATATTTGTGAACCACTGTGCTAGAGCATGTTTTTTTCGTCCTTGCTGCTCAAAGACATGAGATAAAAAAAACCCTATTGTTAAAAATGTTCTCTTTTTCCCAACATGCGTGCAGCCAAAGCTAACTCCATCTTTGTTTCTGGCTGCTATTTCTGAGAGCCAACTAGGATTTTATTCTGGATGCGGTGAGCCTGCATCCCACAGCAATCAACTGAACAAAGAGGAATTGAAAACGACAGTCTCCACATACCTCATAGGCAAGCTCTACTCCTGAACATGCACAAGCATGTCCAGGAGCTTAGGAATGAAAGCCGCCCAGCCCACCTGTTACTCTTTTTCTCAAAGATAAATTTGCTTGGGTTGAGGAGGAAGCATTTAGAAAGAGCTCAAGTGAGGGGGAAAAAAACAGAGGTCAAAGAGAGAGAAGTGGCTCGGGGTGAGTCCACTGCATACTGAGCTCAAAATGAATGGGCTGGGGAGACCAGATTCTTGAGTTTGCCATTAGGCAATTCTCATTCCAAAATATGTGTTCATCAGGAATAATCATTTTTTTTCATTTCATCATTTTTCATCATTCTATCATTTTTCATCCAATCATTTCATCCTTTTTAAAGTACAGTACCCTCAGAAAACATTGAGAGTACAATTGTATGCTACACGTTGGGCCGACGCAACGTGCTTGGGGAGGGTGAGAGGGAGGGAGGAAGGAATGGGGGGCCAATAGGCATACCTAGGGGGTGGAAGTTGGAAGGGGAAGTTGGAAGTTGGAAGGGGGCGGAGTTGGGATGTGGCTGGTAGGCCGCAACCAAGCCTCTGCGTGGCCCTGATTCAGGCTGCGGGGCCTCCTCAGCTCTGTGCCAGGGAGGCTCCCCGGCGCACCAAAGCTCCGCTGGATATAGCACAGGCCCGCAGCCCTTGCTATTCCAGCGCCGCTTGAGCTGTGAGAAGTGACCCTCAGAATGGAGGCTGTATGTTAATGGACTATCTGTACTATGAAATGTTTCCCTCCCACTGCTTTGAAAATTTTGTTTTTCTGGGCTTACAACCGCAGCAGTAATCAACATATTCTCCCCATCCCCAGATGTCAGGCTAAACTGAGGAAGTGGGCCAGGTCATAGCAGCATCCCGGAGATGGACAGTGCTGAGTGTAACATCTGAGCATCACAGTACTGGGGATCATAAATTCCTGGAATAAGAAATGTACTGTAGTTGTCAGCACATAAAATCTACGAATGAGTCCTGGTTAAATTCTTCACTTAGACTGAAGTCAATTATCCCTTCCAGGGATTATGCTACAGTTGATAAATAATATAATGTATCATTTGTCATAGGGTGTATGGCAGCAGGATAGCAATAATCCTAATGTGTCTAATTGGTTTTCCAGGATGGCTGCAAATTTCATTCACAGCACAACAGAGGCAGCACAAACTACATTAAGGCTTGAAAGTGAAACTCACCACAGACAAAAATAATTAGCTCCTCTTGACTGCTGATCGCCAGGGACCAGGAAATGCAGTGAAAGCGTCATAGTTACTGCTTGAGAAAGTCTTGTGAAGTGTCCACTGGTCCCACAACACTTGAGTGTACGCATGTATGAATATCACCCACATTAATCCATAGTTGATGATTGGCAGCTGAATGTGTGAACTTGGCTAATTCGGTGCCTTGTGTGAGAGGTAGTCTGAGATGAAATGCAAATCCGGTCTGGCCTATTAGAGCTGTGTTGACTCTTTCGTGTATCCAAGTCATCACTTGATTTAGAATTCATCCAGTGGATGAATTCCAAATGGTTGATCTGGGGTGGGGAAGGTATTTGGAGAATTGGTAGATTCTACCAAGAAAGTGAAGCCACTGAGAGCTGGTTTATCTTGCCTAGGTTTTACTACTTAAATGGTGGATGACAATCATGGAAGCAGATGGGTACCGCATCTCAAGCAACACAATACAGGCATGCCCCGGTATCCGCTGAGGTTCTGTTCTGGACCCCACCGTGGATACCTGAAACCGTGGATACTGGGGACACCTTTTTAAAGATAGGGGAACATCAGTGGTTTTGCTGCAACAAGGTAAAAAAAAAGATTTGTTTAATGTTCCCCAAGTTTTCAATAGGAGTCCCAATATCAATGGTATCCGTGGATAACTGAAACTATGGATACCAAATCAGTTGATACAGGGGCATGCCTGTAGGCTTACATAGGTTTATATACATCACACAGAGCAAATATAACAAATATATATATGCCATGCCAAAGATATCCAAACAAATGATCAGCACTCTGTTTCAAAATGGTCTTAACTGGTAATGACCCAAGTCAATGCTATTGTGAGCATATGATGAGACACATTCTATTACTAGAATTGAAGGCCTCGTTCAATAGCCCATTCTTCTTGTTCCTATTTGTAACTGCTGGTTTGTGCTATTGAAAGAGGAACGTTAGTTTTACAATCATATATAAAGAAGAAAGCTCTTCATTTAAGTCAAAATATATCACACCAATAAACAATATGAAGAAATAGACTGCATACTTTCAAACTACTCCCATCATATTTCACAAGAAAAACTTTTTCAATAGCAATTCAAAATCGGATGGAATTGGAGATGGAATAGTCTGGCTTGGGAGATTTCAGTGCCATTGAGAGAAGGTATTATGGCATGTGATGAGTGGCTAAATGATTTTGTCGTTCCAAGCTTGAGCGGGCCATCACCGTGGGTGGTATCGCAATAGCTACATCTAATGCTAAATAATTCATGTTCATTCATTTAAAAAAAATAGTTTCAGATTTGTATGTGAAGCACATTGAAAGTACTAGTCCTCGGGAACTAGAATACTTTATGTTACTAACACTGGATCTATGATGAATATCCTCTCCTACCTTCACTTTCAATAGCTTAGGGCAGTGTTATTCAAACTGTGGGTTGGGACCCACTTGGTGGGTCGTGACATGATTTCAGATGGGTTGCGGAGAGCTGGGTGGGTCATGGAGAGCCATCTTGGAAGCTGCAGACCTTCCTCTTGCTAGATTCCTTTTGTGAGTGTTAACAGTTTGAATTTTCAAGTGAGGGTTTGTTTTAATGTTTTCAGTTCAATGCTTTTACATAATGTTTTGTCCTAATCTTTCTTTTTGTCAGGAATGTTTCATGGTTGTACTGGGTCCAAGAATGCCAATTTGCATTTCAGTGTGTCAGTTTATTATGTTACAATGACAACACTTCCAGGTTAATGACATCACTTCTGGTGGTCCCGACACAAATGCCGTTCTAAAAAGTGGGTCCTGGTCTAAAAAGGTATGAGGATCAGTGGCTTAGGGCATCATTGCCAAAGTGAAGAGAAGAACAGTATTTGTAAATTATGTTGTTGTTACCATGTTATCAACTTCCCTGTGTATAAATGCAGGAAAACTGCCCACCCATCTTTTGCCCCACAAGAAAGATGACAGCATACACATATTGCTGGCAAGACTTTGAAATTTGAAAGGAAAGGATCCTTCTTGATGCAATTCAGCCTGAATTCAAATCCACAGAGTTGACTGGAAGGAATATGCCTTCTAAAGAGTTGTGCCAGTGGTGTATCTAGCTTTTAGCCCAACCCTACCTAAATCTCCATATAGCAATGTATTGGTGCCAGCATGGGCTATGCTCAGTGATGTCATACAGGGGGTACGCGGGGGTACGTGAGTACCGGTTTCTAGAATTACAGCTGGCCCCACCCATTCGCCCGCCCACTCGTCGACTCCGCCCTCTGCAACGTTTGAATTTCCTGCATGTTTGAGTTGCCTGCATGTTTTCAGAGCCAGGCAGGCAGGCAGGCAGCGAGCGGAGCCTTTCCTTTCCTTGCCACTGAAAAATGAGTTGCTCTGGGGTTTTAACATGATGCCAGGCCTCCTTAACATGTTCTGGGGCTGCTGTGGAATACTGTTGCAACTGTTGGGTCAGTTTAAAATCATCTGAGGCCTCAAAAAGGGTTTTTTTCATGTCACTTCCTGCCACGACATCACTTCTGGCTTATGACGTCACTTCCGGTGGGCGGGTCCCGACACATGCCAATCAAAAGTGAGTACCTGTTCTTAAATCATTTCGATGACACCACTGGCTATGCTGCATCCAGCAGAGAGGTTTGGGACATTTGTCCCCTTCTCCCTGGGTAAGACCCAGCAGCTGTAATGGGTCAACTCAGAACTGCACAAGTTCACATTGATCCCTGCAGTTGGATCAGGCCCAGGAAGGGGGTTTGCAGATGGCATGCCTAATCTGCCCACCCCGCCCCATCACTACCTTGTTCTGACTTCCCCCACCCCATTCAGGCCATTCCCGACTTTCTTTCTGCCATTACACTGGCCTTACCTGCTCCGAAAGGGACTTTCGGTATTTAAGATTTAAAAATTATGTCCCAGATCAATGATGACCGGGACTTCAAAAATCCCATTCCAAAATTCTGCAGCTGTTGCTGCTTGCTGCTGCCTCACCACGGCTAACTGCGTAATTTTTATATTATTTCTGGTAACCATGGAATGGTCTATAGAAAGCAGGAATCCCGATACCTGTGTGTCCCTTATTGTCATTTTGAAAACCTGGCAAGTCTACTCTGCACTCTGCTGGTGCCAGCTGGAAAATTGGATAGGATTGGGCCCTAAGTGTTTCAGTTCAGGTAGCCTAGTGAACAATCAGCTCCCAGCCCCACCTTCCCACATCAAACACCACAATTTTGTAACTCAAATTCTACCTATACATCCTTATCACAATCACTACAGTCCTAGCTCTCTTAGGTCACAGACACATCTGTCTCTTGGACAACCAGTAGTCCATACGTCTGCTTGTAAGAAATGGCCGGTGTGGTCTGAAAAAGCAATTCGTTCTTTTTCTTTTCCTCAGCAACCTCTGCTATATTTCCCCTTCCAAATCCTCTTCTCTGAACAAGTTATTCTTGCAAACTCTACTAATCTATTCTTCTTATCTGACTGCCAAAGAAATACAAGAAGCAAAACTAAACTCTCCTGATGTCTTGGGGGCTGCTGGAATAGACTTTGATTAAATTCATTTTATTCGAAGAGCCATCTGGGACCTGTTCCTATTCTTCTAGCTCATTGTTTTCCAGCTGTGCTTGGGGAATAACTATGGAGGTGTCATCATTTTGATGAAAATGAGGTTTCTCTGATTTCTTCTCCAGCTCCGAGGCATTCAAAGTCATAAAAAAAACTGGTCAATATTAGGAGAAATAATAATATGATGGACAGGAACACAAACAATAATGTTTGTTTTTTACAGTTGTTTCTTGGGTGAGATTCTAGGCTAAAAGAAGACCTTTCAAATGTCTGTGTGATGAAATCATACAAGGAAATATAAACGGGGATGGTGGAGTTGGCGGTTAAAACACATTGTAATATGTGAAAATCAAAAATCAAACAGCATGGGAACAGCTATTGCAAACAGCTTAGTAGAACAGCTAAGTTCTACTTAGACGCAATTTTTTCCAGCGTTGGTTATTGAAATATTCACCTGCGAGTTGTCAAGTAGTGAGAAGAAACAGCTTGCCTGTGTGAATAGTACCTTAAGTCCAAGTGTTCATTCTCATTGCTTTGATTGAGAGAGCAATACTAACCTGCAGTCAGGCTAGCACAGTTAGGCCAGCAAAGTTTGGCAGGCACAAGGGACACTTGTAACACACAGTATGTTTGAACCACTCCCAGAGTCAGAGAGACCAGCACACAAATGTGCGCCATCCTCCCTGACTCCGAGAGTGGTCCAAACGCTCTTTACGGTGGCCCTTGTGCTGGCCAATCTTTGCTGGCCTAACTGTGTCAGCCTAACTCCAGGTTACAATTGCGCTCTGAGTGAGGTAGGGACAACTTATGTTTAGAAACAGAGCTAGCAGTTCTGATTACCTTTTCAAATGGGGGTAGGAAGCCCACAGGATTCTGCCACAGCAGCTGCACTTATGATACTGTGGAACGGGGAGCAAATTACTTTGACCATTCTACACCACACCCCTTTGTCATGGGGAGGGGGAAATACGCCAGAGAGTCAACATACAAAACACTGGGACATTTTATTAGTATATAATCATTACCAACTTTGGATAAGTTGGTAGCATCAGGGGAAATCATGGCATCCCTTCCTAAATTCCGAAATTCCAGGTCTCCCTCTGTCGGAACAAAATTAGTAGACCTTGCAGCAATAACAAAACTTGAGCCTAGTAATTGAGTAAGGCCATGAAAATGCATTACTTTGGCAGGGAATTAGCTGCTATGACCTTCCTCGTGCCGCCTCATTTATCACCCCACTGCTCTGTGCTCATAGTTCCAAAATGGCTATTATAGGAATAGATGGAGGCAGGAATAGATGGAGGCAGATTGTGGGCATGAATGCCTGTTGGATGCAATATCTGAGGTGACCCCTGGATCAGCGTGGAAGCCATTCAGGCTTTTTCTTGCTTTTTTTAGTTTATTAGAAAAAAGGTTTACTCAAATGAAGTAAAAGAAAGAAATGCTATTTTTAAGAAATGCTGAGAAAGAAAAAAATGTGTGGTGGTGACTGGAGGATAAGGGGATATTTTTTTCTCTTTACCCTGAGTAAACCTCAGCCTGCCCAACTGGGGTACTCAGATCTGCGCCAGCTACTTATTTGGTGCAGGTCCAAGCAGCCCCACGTAGAGTGTTCGATCCTTGGAAGGGGGTTAGGATATGCTAAGTTAGGTGTGCTGATCCCACGGGCCTGATCCACCCCCGTCCACCACCACCCCAACCTGGTATCTGAAGCGGTATCCCAGGTGCCTTCCTCTTGACCGAGGGGTGTTTTTTGTTGTTGAAAAACATTTTTGGGGCGTTAACAACCACCTTTTGGAGGTTAAAAGGTCTGGATGAAAACACCTAACACCGCATTTTGGTGTTTAAGATATTTTCCAGAAATTAAAAGAGAGCATTTTTCCAATTAGAAATAATACTGTGGCTGCATCTGCTGACACTATATCACCTGTATCATCTACCTAGTGCACTTTTAAAGCATTTAAAATTAAGGAAAATGAGAACTTGGATTCAGAATGTAGAATAAAAACACATAACACCGCAATTTGCTATTTTAATCCAGAATTTTTTTTTGGGGGGGGGGAAATCACCAAAAAGCACACCCCTACTTTACCTGGTAGTGCTCTAGTCCAGTGGTCCTTCAAGTTGTTGCAACTTAAAAGACAATTTTTAAGTTGTTCCCTTTAAGTTCCTTTAAGTTGTTGCAACCCCGTAACTTACCCCAAGGTTGAAGAACACTCATTTATGGAATAAAATCATAGAATAAATTTGCATTCAAACCATTATATATTGTGGTTGGGAATATTCTGTTCCCGCACCACATCCTCAGCTACTACTTTCTCTACTACTGTTTGGAATATATCTATGTGAAAACTCTGGACACTTATTGGCTAGTAGTTGTCACATAGTGACCAAGTGATACACACTCCCCTTCCCCTCCTCTATACACATGTCATTGAAGAAGTTTTAAAAATAGGGTTTTTTTCTTATTGATTCAATTATTTGATGCTTCCTGACTTCCTTTTAGAGGTAGAATTCTCCTTGCCTTACTATCCAGCAAGTGTGCTCATCTGTGCCCCCTTTTTTTTCATTACCAGAGTATATCCCTACTTTTTATTAAAGAGAGAAATTGATGAGAACTGTCTCCTTCCTGGATCAATCTAAGGTTAACCCCCTGTGGTAACAGGTATTATTACCTAGGAGACTGATCTGAACATTTTAATAGTAGTAGTGTAACCATCAACAGTAAAATCTAGTTGCCTTAGCTGCCTAGATGCACAGATGCTGCTCTTGCTAGAGAATAGTATCATAGTTTACATGTGCAATGAAGCTTCTTCGTACTGATACAGACTGTACTGCAGGTCCATGGATCCACGTACTGGCAGCAGATTGCCAGGGTTTCCCAGCCCAACCTGGAGATATCAGGAATTGAACCCAGCGGGGGTGTAGGTAATGAAAGAGTAGCCCAGTGCAGAAGGCAAAATGTTGCCCCGGACGTGACATCACAGTGGGAAGTAATGTCACCATTGTATTTTCTTTTTCCCTGTATTTTTGGCAATAACTTTGATAAAGATATTACACTCTGGTTTTTTTATTCCATTTTTGCATTCCATTTCCTTTCCAAGAATATATAACATGATGTTATTATTCATACTTATCAGGATTTTCACAATTTTGACAACTAATGTCAAGCTCAGCTTTTTGCCCCCCCCCCAGCTTGTTGCCCAGTGCAATTGCAACCCCTGCACTTCTTTAGATATACCTCTGGAACCCGGAACCTTTACCTATACTTCTGGAACTCTGGAACCCAGTGTTTTCTACCACTGGGCTCCAGTCCTTTGAACTTCAAGAAGGCCAGGCCCTATTTATTTTAAAGCAGGATTTTTTTTTTTGGCATAAATTGGGAGTCTTCCCACCTTATAGGGATACCCTCAACATGTGCTAACATGTCCACATTCAGAACATTCACTTTCCTAACAGAGAATGTCATCAGGCCAGTTAAGGTCCTGATTATAACAGAAAGCCAGTTGTCCAGCTCATGCAACTGCAAATTAGCCAAAGAAAATCCTGTCTGGAGAGGTTTTAAAAACATGTAATTAAGCCACTCTAACAGCTGATGCCAAAATAGCAGATGATGAATGAGCTGGAGTATGATTTGTCTTGCCTTGCCAATATTTTCTTGCTTTCTGGCTAGAAAAATAATGCAGAAAACACACATTTGGGGGCTCATCGTGTGAACTTATTTGCAAAGTTATATTGTTCAAGGAAAAGAGCCGTGCCACAGAATATAGATGGATCTGCAGACCAACAGACCTAGAACTCAGAATTACTGGTATGCATCTAGAGTACATTTTGGTCAGGGAACACTGAGGTTCCAACTCATCCCGAAGACCATAAGTGACTCCATGGCTGGGAACTCAGTTCATATGCAGAGCAGATAAATCAAGAAAGTGAGCCAGTACATATTATAATTAATAGGTTTAATAATATTGCTATACTCAGTGGTGTCATCTAAATGATTTAAGAACAGGTACTCACTTTTGATTGGTACATGTTGGGACCCGCCCACCGGAAGTGACGTCATAAGCCAGAAGTGATGTCGTGGCAGGAAGTGACATGAAAAAAGCCCTTTTTGAGGCCTCAGATGATTTTAAACTGACCCAACAGTTGCAACAGTATTCCACAGCACCCCCAGAACATGTTAAGGAGACCTGGCATCATGTTAAAACCCCAGAGCAACTCATTTTTCAGTGGCAAGGAAAGGAAAGGCTCCGCTCGCTGCCTGCCTGCCTGCCTGGCTCTGAGAACATGCAGGCAACTCAAACATGCAGGAAATTCAAATGTTGCAGAGGGCAGAGTCAATGAGTGGGCGGGCGAATGGGCGGGGCCAGCTGTAATCCTAGAAATCGGTACTCGCGTACCCCCGCGTACCCCCTGCATGACATCACTGGCTATACTGCTTTTCAAATGGGTGTATGTCCAAGGAGACATAGGGCTTATGCAGCCCTATGGGCTTATGCAGACATAGGGCTTAAGCAGCCCAGGGCTTATGCAGAGGTTTGTTAAAAGGATTTTGATATCCTGTTTGCCTTTGGGTCATGCCCCCACAATAGGATGCAGAGGGCACCTTTCTGGCATGGCTTCATCAGGACTGGTGGGGGTAGTAGGATTGGGCTGTAAGATGGTGAGGGGGTCTGGAAACTCCAAAGGCTCGCTTATCCTATGAGGAACTATTAAAGGTGCAATCCCAACCTGGACTTGGGCCGACACAATTAGGCCAGGCACAAGGGACACCGTAAAGTATGTTTGGACATAGACATGCGCCATCCTCCCTGACTCCAAGCATGGTTCAAACGCACTTTACAGTGTCCCTTGGGCTGGCCAAACTTTGCAGGCCTCACTGTGCTGGCCTCTCCAGGTTAGGATTGCGCCCTAAAAGAGCTTGATATTAGTCTGGGGGGAAAAAAACCCTAGAGGCGATATAATAGACATTAGCAGGCATCTGACTGGTTGTCCAGTTGAAGGAAGGATTTACTCTTTGTGGCTCCTGAGGGTAGGATTAGAGCCATTGGGCTGAAACTAGTGGGAAGTACATTTAGGCCAGACATGAGGAAGATTGTCTCAATTGTTAGAGGGATACAACACTGGAACCATCTGCCTCACGCTAGTGTGCACTCTCCTTTATTGGAGGTTTCCAAGCAGGGGCTGGATTTCCTGCCAGGGATTTTGTAGCATTCTCCTGCACTGAGCAGAGAGTTAGACTAGATGACTTCCAAGACACCCTCCACTTTGATTCTGTTATCTATTTTCCATTTATAAGCTCCAAAAGCCGGGCTCAAACTCCGCACTGAGTCAGCCTTCCGGCATTGTCCGCCCTCCTCTGCTTTTCTCAGCTTACCTCCAGGGCCTTGGAATAGCTGCAGCACAGTTTTTGTATCTGACCCAGGCCAGAGATGTGATGCATGATTTGAAGGTAATGATGTGCTGGGGATTCTCTTCGGCTTCCAAGTGAACAGGTTTCTTTTGTTATGGATCTATCATTCAAGGATAGGGAGGAAGTCGTCGCTTGGATTCGAAAACAGCTCCATTTACTCTAATTGAAGACCTGAGGATTCAGTCGGTACCAAAATGAGTGGAGCTGATAAAAAGGGCCAGAAGCCAGATCAAAAGGAAATAAAAAATAACGTCCAAGACATTATTGTCCACCCGCTACGTGGGGGTGAATCTGAGTTTGACAGCAGCCAAACCACATATATTAAAACAGTAGGACTGCACAGCAATTGGAGGGCCTAATGGGCAGGTTGTTTTCCCTGACAGATGCTCCAGTGTGGTGCATTTACAGCCCAATCCCTTCCCTGCCTGAGCTGGCACAGCCATCCCAGTGCTGGCTTAGAATGTCACTACAATGGTGGTTGAAAGCAAGTTTGCGACTACTTGTGAGCCAGCAACTGGGAGCAGTGCTGGCTGGCACAGGTAAAGTTGCACAGGTGACCCAGGGTGGGGGAGGGAGGCAGGGGAGATGGGGGTGTTTCTGGGCAGGGGAGTGCGGAGCGTGGGGCGGATCAGGCCTGGGAGGAGCGGGAGGGGCAAAGGCGTCCCTTGCTGTACCCAATCTCCCTGCCAAGCCAGCCCTGAGTTATACCTAAATGGCTGGCATCAACCCGAGAAGGCCCATTGGGCAGGCTATGGCTTTACTTGGCGTAAGGGAAAAATATCCCTTTACTCAGAGGAGACCTGAAGCCACCTCCTAACTTGTGCTGGATACGGTGCAGGTTAGGACTGGTCTGCCGCTCAGATATACCCTTCAGTTCCTGATCTGGCTCAGATATACCCTCAGATATACCCTTCAGTTCAGCCTCCTGACCCATTCTGCCTCCCCAGCTGGCTTACCTGTGTCAGCAGGCCTGCAGGTGGTTGTTACGACTGCCATAAGGCCATATCTGCTGGTGGAACATTAATTCCGCTAGGAGATTAGCCTAGTTGGATTGGAATGTTAATCATATGGAAAGCAGTTCATCCAAACCTCCCCTCTACATAAATTGGAAACATATCCTTAATCAGATGGGGCCAATTCAAAATGAAAAGTATTGTCCACACTGGCCCATTTGAGCAAAGTGCTTTCCTCCACCCCACCCTTCCAAAAAAACTTCAAGACAGATGGTACCTCTATATTCATATACAGGCATGCCTCAGTATCCACTGGGGTTTTGTTCCTGACCCCTCCATGTATACCCAAAACCGTGGATACTGGGAACATCTTTTTAAAGATAGGGGAACATCAGTGGTTTTACTGCAACTAGGTAGGGAAAAAAGAGATTTGTTTAATATTCCCCTATCTTTTTAATAGGCATCCCAGTATCCATGGTATCTGTGGATAACTGAAACCATGGATACCGAATTGGTGGATACCGGGGTACATCCAGTGGTGTCATTCAAATGATTTAGGAACAGGAACTCACTTTTGATTGGCACTTGTCGGGAACCTGGAACCAGCCACGGAGCCCGTTAGGATCCGGAACGCCCGTTCTGGTCCGTTCCCCCTGAATGACATCACTGGGTACATCTGTACAACAGTTTGTTTATTAAAACAGTTCTGTAGCACATCTGAAGTGCATCTTACAAAAATTAGGAAAGCAATTTCAGCACCCAACAAAATATATAGTACAATGATAGCAAAAATGTCTAAACTGGGCAGAGTGCAATTACACCAGATTGAATGTTGCCCCAAATAGTGAATAAATACAGAAAGAATAAATAAAACTTAGCATCTGTCTAAGTCAGTAATAGCAAAAGGGCAACATCATTTGTTGCTTATACCCACAAAAGAACCAAGTCCCCTGAAGAACGTAGCTGTGCTGGTAATACATTTATTAAAGGTTAATCAGATACAGTCAGAAATTTATGGAAAGCTGTTTGCCTCTGGTATGAAAAGTAATTGTGAATGGATGACAGCTGTACAGGCAGAATACAAGAACTTGTAAACAGTAAGTAGAGGGGGAAAAGGAGAATGGTCAAAGAGGCAACCCAAAGTAAGAGAGAGAATGGGGGAGTGGCACTATATTGTGTAGAAAATAGCGCGGGAGAATTTCTGAGGGGCAATATCACCAAATCATAAGAAACAAATTTTAAAAATCCAAATAGGATTGATGCAGTAGCATAGCAAGCGGGGCAGTGAAGGCGAGGCCAGAATCACCTCCCCCACTCCACTGGCCTGTGGCTACTACATTGGATGACGGCAAGCAGCAGGTAGCAGCCCTACCTGTCGCAGTGGTGACAGGTGAGGCTGGTGAGACCTCCGGAGCACCTGAAGTCGTGCTGTAAATGCATGCAAGAGCCAGACAACCCTGGAAGCTCTGCCTGTGACCTGGAAGAGACAGGACCAGAAGGCACAGTCACTGGCTTCAAAAGGAGCCGGGCAGCCTCAGAAGAAGGAGATCACAGAGAGAGGTGAGTGGCCACTGCAGAATGCCGCCTGCTGCATCAATTGCACCACCCACAGTCCCAGCTAAAGGTGTAGCTAAGTAAGTGCACAGGGTGCAATTGCACCAGGCCCTCAAGCCGGGCAGAAAGGAGCTACTCATCCCTCCGCCCTCCTTTCTGCCTGATTGGGCTCATTGAAAAGGCCCAGGAGGAACCTGCACATGTGCTCGGTCACAGAGCTCTCCAGGGACACCAGATTTCAAATAGGTTGTTATAACCATCCCTTTTTAGTCACCCCCAATTAGAAAGCATAGAACTGTGCACACATTCAAGATGGATACACACAAGAGAGAGATGCATTTCCCTTTAATTTCCAGCTGGAGGGGAAAATGACAGGCTGCAAAACATCATGCTGTTGAGGGATGTGAGTGGTGTAACAAATGCAGCCATACTTGCATTGAGACCAATTGCACAAGTAATCCTCAATCATACAATCATATTTAAAGCCTGTCTTCTTTCGTATAGTTTCCTTCTGCATTATCAAGCAAGTGCAAGAGACACAGAACGTTGTAGACTGTCAAAGTTAGAGACATGGCTATAAAATGCGTGTATTGAAATCCTGGCATTTTAAAGGAAGAAAATATCACAGTTCATGTTCAGCGATAAAAAGGACTAGTATTTTGTGCTAACCTGTGCTGAAACAGCCTGGCCAGCTGGCCTTGCTATGCCCAGCATAAGTTGGGAGCAGGCTGGAGCCTCTATGGGACAAGGGCACATTCATCCCTTTACCTCGGGGTAGGCGCAAGTCACCAGGGGTGTATCTAGACAAAATTGCGCCCATGGCATGCAATGAAATTGCGCCCCCCC